>JAQIXO010001811.1:0-11268 GCA_034700305.1 Protaphorura armata | reverse complement strand
GACGGACATGGGAACAGAGAATTCTTTCATATGGATGAATAGTGGGAGAGCATTTGGTTATACAAATTGGCCTTCACATGAACCAAGTAATGTTGGCGGCAAGGAGAACTGTATGTTGAACTCTGGTTCCGTCCCATTCATTCTCCACCTTTCACATTTATGTTTAATGACGATGTATGTGATTTCGAATCATTGTTTATCTGCGAAGAAAATGTTTAACTATTTTGCACTATACATATATGATCCCGTGAAATATCTTCAGACAAGACCCATGGATATAATTAATTAAATGATCTGTAATTATTATTAAATTGATCCAAGTAAAATTTACGCTGACGAAGTAATGACAACTATAGTATGTAATAGTGCAAGTGCAAGACTGAACTTAATTGGTTGAGTAAAGTAAATGTGTATACAAACGACCAGTTTCAAGTACAAACTATTATTTGTTTTTCACCAAGTATGCAGAAAATGCATATACGAGGTCTATGGAGAAAATACAAAAGTTAATTGAGATAAAACTTTTGTAGTCATGTTCATGTTCATGATGTTGAATTTTGATAATCCATCCAGACATTTCTGACTAAGGATGTACGAGCTTCAGCTTAGTCTCCTAAGCCTGGGCTCAGGATATTGCCTGGCATGTACAAGAGTCATTAGTATGTATCAAATGTTCAGATATTTGGAATGAAATCCCAAAGAAAAGTTTTTCCGAATACACTAAACTGAAATGCAAAACAGGTCAGCGACCTTTCCCTCCAGCCATACACTCAACTACAATTTGGGAGACAAGACATGCGTTTCCATTCTCAGTTTCTACTGAATGGAATATAAAAGTGGGCTCTGTGAGACTATTCTATTGTCTTAAGTAAATTGTGGTCCACCTTCCGGCTCTAACTGCATGAGACTAAATGTACATGTACATGTACATTGAACTCAAACAGAAATATCTGGTTCGGTTGTTCTCTCTAAGTTTCCTAGAATATTTATGTAGGAGTTCCGGATGGCATGAACCGGGTAATAGAGTTTTTGTGTGTGTTTTGTTTGTGCCAACCAGGAGAGCATTCAATTTACATTCATTTATTTCATGATGGGGAAAACTAGAGACCTGGACAAAAAACAAAGCATGGGTTGGCAGAAGAGAAAGCATTTGTTTCCGGTGTGGTTAGAAAAGCAGACTTGGTTCCCATTAGTAAAGATTAGAGAAGAGAACGAGACTCTGAGGATGGAGTCCGAGTCTTTTAAGTGGTCCATTTGAAAACCCTGAATTCCACCCCATGGAACCATGCAGATGCACATTCCCGCTTTATGACACAAGGCGCTAGTGCGACCACAACTTTTCCCATTTGAACGACGACGGCAATATTTGCTTCGGTTTTTACAAGAAAGAAAGTGGGACAACATGGTCGCCATGATATGACAGAAGATTCCGAATTTTAACCAAACCTCAATTTACAAGTTTGCTCAAGTGAGGAATAATTTTACTCTGTAAATATTCGGAAAAGTTATTGTGCATTTTACCCGCACTGAAAACGAACACGTGCGTAAGTTTAAGTTTGTCGAATGATATGACTTGTCGTCGTCATAAGCGTATAATGTCTCCACAGATAGCTGCAAAGATTCTCTGTGGTTTCCTGAAGTGGTAACTTAAACTCAGAGTCACGATTCTGGTAGAATGTCCCTCCCGCATATAACGGCCCAGATATAATCGTTACGGATGGTTTTTGATGATAGAGAATTGACCAATTACAGCTCTTTTATGAAGTGCTCACACTTTACAGCCGAAGCAAAAATATGTTGTCAAAATTTTATAGTTTTATACACACATAGAAGGTTTTTGTATTTTGTGCAAAATATTATGGCTCCACTCCCGTATGTAAAGTAATTTTTCTGTGAGAAGTCTTTCCATTATAACTTTCCCTTTCTCTCTGAGCGAGGACATGGAAAACGAGACATGTCCATGCACATATGAGCTTCCTTATTTATTAGCATTCTGGTTGTGGAAATACACAGACAAGACAAAATGCACGAGTTGTTTTTTCAAAATTACATTGTCGCTATTTCTTCATGGCTTCCTTTTGTATTCTCTGTGGTGATACAAATCATAAAGCTAAACCCTCAAATTTTTACTTTCTCTCTCGAGCTTTCTTTTTTTTGCCTTAGTTAGTCTTATGTTAAGAACTTCCGAGAGCATAGTCTGTCATTTGCTCTTTCTCCTTGGGAGCTTACATACACTATGCTTTATACTCACTTATGCGAACCTGGTCGCCACACACAGGTATCATTGCATAGCATGTGTTTTTAATTAAGTGGAACGTAAAAGTGAAAAGTGGGTAGTGAAAACTATTAATAGTCAACGGACTGAGTTTCATTTCATTGTATGAATAAATTTGGATTGAATTGCCCACAAACATGACACGGAATGGAATGGAATGGGAGGTTTCCTTTTCAGGTAGGAAATGAGAGTATAAAACTAGTTTAATTCCAATTCAGACTCCAAATGCACCATTTGTAATTCAAAGTGTGTTGTTTGAAAGAACTTATGACTTGGACGTGTTCCCACAGTCATTCACAAACCAGCTTCTGCGTTTTATTTGGTATGCCATGCCTTAGTAGAGAGTGAGTGAGGAAATGGTAATTTGTTATTGCTCACGGGTGGTCGTTAAGTCAGAATCTAATTATGCAATTAATTTCTCAAATGAACAGGATCATCAGGCTTTAAAAAAAATTGGAATCCGAATTTCAGAGAGTCGAGAATTGGAATTATGCGTAGGAAACATTCAATTCCATTTACCGAACTGAAATTGAAGAACCACGAGAGTGGTGGAAAGAGTGTTGAGGGCAAAGGATGCGGACGTCGAAAACATTGAATTTCTAAGACAGAGAGATGGGAAGAGCGACCATGGGGAAAGCAGCTGAGATTGGCAAGTTAGGAAAATAGCCTTCTTTGCATATTCAATTCTCTTCCACCAGAACAAATAATGTATGGTGTGTGTGCATTATTTCAACCACAACAGGAGAAAACAACTTTCACACAGACGAGACGAATCTATTCCATTCTGGCGAAAAAAAAATTATTCGAGTAAACACAAGTGGTTTCACCAATCGAAAACCTGAGCCAAAACAAGTAATTTTGGCAAGGCTTGTTCCCACATCATAAAATACTTGTATTTTATGTGTTTTGAGTTTTTGACATCAACTGTTCCTCATAAAATCTCATCTTAAAATATAAGATTGCATATGGATTTCTTGGAAGGAAGGCTAGAAGGACAAAAATGAAGTGGGTGCAAATGGGGAACGGCTCCATTACCTACCCAATATTATCTCATGCCATGTTTTCAAAGAATAAATGAAGGGAGAAGGAAATATGAACTTTCTCTCGGACAGAGAAAAGGTGGATGGAAAGTGGGACACTGAGAATGACAAATAGAGACTCATTCATGAAAATGGGACGAAGGAGGACTTTGAAGGAAATATTCTTGAAGATGACAAACGGAGCAAGGTATGAAATCCTGGTTGGCCTAGAATCTCTTCCGTTCCGTTACATTGATCCATGGAACACATTTGAGAAATTCGTTCTCTCAATCCGTTCATGCATGTCATGCACATATGTTTCTATGTTTGTTGTCCTATTGCAAATTGTTCAACTCGTCACATGACACATGACACAGAAAGTGAAATTGGAGTGGAAAGTACGTACAAGGACGACAGTGCAGTGCGTGGTTTAGTTTTCACTTTGCATAATGGCAACATATGCTCCCATTTGTAGTTGTACTTGTTTAGACTTATGTTTGCAAGTTCCACTCATGCACCCCATGATTGATTCTTTAATTTAATAAAACCATTTTACCATAATGGCAACATATGCCAAAATTTGTGTGTGCCATTTTATCTCTCACTTCCTAAATACATTCGTTCCCTTGTTTCATTTTATTTTTAGAAATAAAGTTTAACTCATTGGTGGACCCTGAAATTTGATTAGCATTAGCTTAGAGTGTCAGGAGTCACAAGATAAACTAACAAGTCTTGCCTGGGTTTAATTGAATTCACCCAAAGTAGATTAAGTTTTGAAACAAACAAGGAATCCTTGGAAGAGAGAAGTGAATTCCAGTCAAGATAATTAGATTATAATTCTGTCACACGATTTAATTCCTTTCCTTTCATCTGTATATTCTTCCGTTCCGTAAATAAACTGTGGGGAAATGTTTCACATCTTACTTTCTACTCTATGGAATCGTGCACATTACATTGTGGTGGTTTGAAATTCTCCAGTGTCATTCCTCTCATCCTCTCTGCATGTGTATTTATATACACAGAATATTCAATTCAATTCTACTCCTTCCACAATGTTGTGCATTTGCAATGAACTGACTCCACTTTCCAATGTATGAGTATGTCCTCAAAGGACTCGTATTTTCCTTTAACCTTAGCAAGTCTGAGTGGATTCCTCTACCTGGGCATTTGAATCCTGGCTTTGCTGGTTAGATTAAAGACCTGGGCGTAGGAAAAGCAACACATCCTATCTATCTCAAGTGGAATCCTCTCCCAAAGTTACCTTCGTCCCCATGCAATGGATGAGGATGAGGATGCGAAGGAAGGGAATGTTGGATGAAATTGAATCACAGAATTCAAGTGTGGAGAAAGTCTTCCCAAAATATTTCGTTCCAGTTCATTGAGTCGGAACACAGGGCACTTTCTCCTTTTGGCTTTCACTCCGCAATTGAATACACTCTATTCTATTCCACACAACACACCTTCTTCGTCTTTCCCAAGTAAATGTGGTAGTCAGAAGAGAGTGTTAGTATTTGGAATTATTTTGCTGTATTGAACACCTCACCTCATTCTCCTCCTCAAGAGAAAATCCGAACAAAGTTATTTTTGAAACAAGTCAACCGGAGTCAATTCGTAGGATTTAGTTCCCAGTCCTTACCCGCAATCAAGCAAGGATCTAAATTGGATAAAAAAATTCATTTTGTCATGAGGATTTTCTTTTGATTTCTTAATTTGATTTGTCGGGGTTTAACCTAATCTTTCGATGATGCACAATGTACCCTCACCTTAATTTCACCTGAAATATTCCAAAGAACTTTCTCTTCTGTTTTTAGACTGCATGTGCATATAGTTATACTACAATTCCAGGAAGCCTAGCTGACACTGTCGAGTAAATAAAGTAGAACCTGATTAAAGAGAAGTCTCACTCTTTCCGGAAAATTAGATTGGATGAAGAAAATGGATGGGAAAAATAAACTCTGAGACGGACGGAGTGAAAGACAGG
The DNA here is from genome assembly GCA_034700305.1 of Protaphorura armata. Lineage (NCBI taxonomy): Eukaryota > Metazoa > Arthropoda > Collembola > Poduromorpha > Onychiuridae > Protaphorura > Protaphorura armata. The sequence goes on along the minus strand of JAQIXO010001811.1, from coordinate 5,993 downwards.
TGCTTGTCCCAAAACTTTATTTCCTCAACTTCTTACAATATTAGTAAGAAGCTCCTTTTGTCTTGTCAGTGAAGGTTTTCTGAAATGGCAAGGTTAAATGCTTCCACGACCTGACTCACTGTCTGCATATACGCGGTGCTCATCTTTCTGTAAGATTAACATTTCAGTACAGAGAAATAAACTTTATTCGAGCTTCACTGCTTACCATCGCATCGGATTGACAGAGAATTATTCTGTGATAATAATTTTGGTATAATGGGGTTATAATTATGATTTTTATAGTGTTAATTTTTTGAATTTTGTAAAAAAAAAGAACGTAACGCGAAGAATTGAAGGTTCTGAAAAAAATTTAGTCTGAAACTTTTTGTTCTGTGAAAGGGCCTTGTGATCTGTGGTGGACAAGATGTGATGAATCCTTTTCAGAGTTAAGCCTTTCACTGGAATGCAATCCATTCAATTGAATGAATGAATGGAATGGGAGGAAAGGAAAGGAGGGGAAACCATGAAACATTTTTGATCAATATTTTGACAAGAAAATGCATTCCTAAAATGAGTAAAGTCTATTTCTGTGTTGTGTATATACTGAGCGTTTTATGAAGTAGTAGAATTTTGCACCCTTGACCTAGTAGTAGATACAAGTTCATCAAGTCTTACAGATACAGTACAGAAATAGTTCCAGAATCAAAATCCAGTGTACCACGTGACTTGACTAACCATAATAACTTTCCCGTTACACAAGTGAAGGAACAGACAAACCCCAAAGTTTTTGTCTATAGTTTTGGTAGAAATTTCATTCTGGGAAAACTGCCAGATGGACATAGAGCAAAAAGTGTTTTTTCTTGCAATGGGAAATGGGACGGTGTTTAGCCTCTTCCTTGACTTTATCTCTTGTCCACCAGACCTCAGTTTTCTTCTTTTTCACCTCTGTGATACACAGGAGTTGACTTTCTCCACATTTTAGTCCGAAAATATTTTACCATCGTCAAAGCTCAACTTTGGTCACGGAGGCGTGGAGTAGATTTTGCCCATGTAGGTATTATGTTGGATGGGAAAGCCTATATATAGCCAGAGAAAACTGGTGAAAGGATTTAAGAGTGAAAGTCATGAAGTGAAGTCTTTACTTCACGGATGTATGAACTTTTGGTTTTTGGTGGCCCAAGATGTCAAAAATGACGATGGCTGAGCAGCACAGTTTCCTTTTTACGTCGTCAGTGTCAAGCTCTTTTGCCCAAAGCTCCAATGCATTCCATTTTCGGTTCAACTCACTTCACTACACAAACACAACCCAAAAAAATAGAGTCTTATGGAGTGGTTACGATTCAAAGAGTAAGTTAAAGCTAAACCGAAAGAACGTAAAAGTATTCTATTGACTGACTACACACAAAATGTACACAATATATTTTTCCTTCGGATTCAGACCAAAAATGCTTGCTGTCTCTATTTTATTTCAAACAACATTAATGTCTGTAAAGAAAAATTTATGAACCACCTTTTTTAATTGGATTTTATACTCAAATGCAATTGGTGTGAATATCCGTGTGACCGTGTGAGACTAACAGAAGAGTTAAGTTTAGATGGAATTACCTTTACCGACGTAAAATTCTCACTGGTTAAAGCTCTCATTCCGTAGTCTTCATTCAAAGTACTTTATTATCTTTTCCATTTTAACACTTTCTACAAACGATGTCTTCCAGACGCTCGAGTAAACGGCCGATTATCAAAGACAATAAAAAGGATTAGCCATTTCACTTTTACGATGTCTTAGCTGAGAATTAAGGTGAGTCCCGTGATGGAACGTGGAATAATATATGCTGGAAAATCCGATTCTGTCTGCCCTTCACTTCATTCCATTTAAAATTTGGACCGCGTGCTCTGACTCTGCTCATAAACTGACGAGGGGAGGCTGGAACCTGGTACACACCGATTTCGTTCATATTTTTTTCTGAAGTGGTCTTCGGTTTTCATTAGACACGTGTTTTTTTATTTTCCATGACGGACCCCAGGGGGATAAAAAAAATTAAATTTTTGAGATTCTTGATTTTTCAAAATCGAAAATCCTTATGGCCTCCAACATGTGTTTTTCGAGTCGAACAAAGAGGGGACTTATACTTTTGAAAAAATCCAAACTACGAAATAAAAAAGTACAAAGAGTCCCCTCTTTGGTCGAATCGAAAAACCCATGTCGGAGGCCATGAGGATTTTCGATTTTTGAAAATTCGAAACAATAAAAAAAAATACCCCCCCGGACGTCCGTCAAAAAAATTAAAACACGTGTCTAATGAAATCCGAAGAGCACTACAGAAAATTTTTTTGAACGAAATCGGTGTGTGTGTACCAGGCTCCGGCCTCCCTCGTGAGTTAGATTCTCATTTCATTGTTTTCTTCGTTTTAGGGTCGGGTGAAAAAAAAACTAACAAATGAGGTCTAAAAAATTGAAAGAAAATCGAATATGTGGTAGGTTCTGGGATTCGAACTCACAAGAAGATTGATTTTATGTATAGAGTGAGTATGTAGTGAGCTCGTTCCGGGAGACTGAGTGTGTATTCTGTGTATCGCTTGATATCGTTCCTGTTTTTCTCTGGTCTTTTCCTAAGAAAATCTTAAAGGTACGTAAACTGTAAACCTCATCCTGTACACTCGGATTTTGTGTTCCTAAAGTTTATGCAGTAGAAAACTCATGTTTCTCAATAGAAAGAAAATAAAAAAAGCACGGTAGCAATGGCCAGACTGGTTTCCAACCAAGATTAACCGAGTGAATCTTTTGCATTTTAGTCAACCTTAGTACATTTATTCCTTCCGTTTTCTAGTCCATGCTCTTCGAATTGAATTGGATTTCATACATGGATTTAAAAAAAAAATTCTTGGATCATATTTGCATGGATTGGAACATGAGTGGTTTATAAAGTGCGTGCGACTAATGTAGAAAAGATTCGAGTATGAGAAAAGGGAAGACGTGACCGCTGAGGTCGACACCCGTGTGTTCGTACTGACCCCATGGAGCTGGAGAGTAATAAATTTTAAACCTGAAGACAGGAACTCCCATTTTTCACTTTCGGTGGCTGAACATGAGGACTAATCGTAAGTCTACACAGTTCTGCAAAATCTCACGCAATCCGAGACGAGTGGAAGTCGCAGTAGTCGCCCGAGGTTTCCGTCTAATAATTTCCGACTCCTCGACCTTCTGTATAACGTTTAAATGGACCCCAGGGCAGATATATGACGTGAGCGTCGCTCAGAGAAAGAGTTAAATTTGAACTTCAAAATTTGAAAGTCCCATTTGTCTTAATTACTTCTCTTATCTAACTCCACTGTCCTCGGAAAATAAATTTCTTAGATTTACAAAGATTCTCCGTGGCAGGATTTTTTAAATGAATGAAAAATTAGCATTTATTCTGTACAATATTTTGAATGCACTTACATAGAGTACTTCATGGATACATTAAATAGGTTCCCAATTTTTCAAACAATAGCTTAACTACGAATTACAATTATTTTTGTTGAAATACAATTTTAACATTTCCATTATTTACATGAGCTTGGTATGAACAAAATACTTGGAAATGAGTGCAATTAACAACGCTAACAAATAAAATAAGAATACCTATGCCGATGATTATGGGGCTAATTTCTCCCGTGTGTTCGAAGATTGGAACAAGAGCTACTGGAGTGGGTAAATGGTTAAAGAGAGACTGATCATTTATGAGGTTTGTCCGTGGTATGAATGATTATGACTTCTGAGACTGCCAGACTGAGAAAATGCCTTTGGACAGAATGAACATTTGTAAGGTTTCTCTCCAGTGTGAGTCCGCACGTGAAATCGAAGGACGTTTGAATAAGAAAATGTTTTTGGACAGAATGAGCATTTGAAAGGTTTCTCTCCGGTATGGATTCGATTATGTGTTTTCAGATCTGATGATCTACAAAATGCTTTATCACAAGTTAAACATTGGTACGGTTTTTCTCCAGTGTGAATACGTACATGTTCGCGTAGATCTCCCGAGTCAGCAAATACTTTGTGACACAAAGTGCATTTACAAGGTTTCTCTCCGGTATGAGTTAGAACATGACGGCGTAGACCGCTTGATTGAGAAAATGCTTTGTGACATACCGAACATTTATAAGGTTTTTCTCCAGTGTGGGTACGTGAGTGAGTTTTCAATTGGTCGGCACTGGTAAAACCTTTAGCACATGCAGAACATTTGTAAGTTTTCTCCCCAGTATGGATTCGAACATGTTTGTCCCGATTTGTAGATGTACTGAACTTCTTAGAGCAGATTGAGCATTCGTAAGGTTTCTCTCCAGTATGAGTTCGGACATGTCGGTGTAGATCGCTTGATTGAGCAAATGCTTTGACACACATTGAGCATTTGAATGGTCTCTCCCCTGTGTGAGTTCGTAAATGTGTGACGAGTGATCGAGATTCAGAGAATGCTTTTGGACAGGTTGTACATACGTAAGGTTTCTCCCCAGTATGAGTGAGTGAATGAGATTTCAATTGGTTAGAACTGGGAAAAGTTTTGTCACATACGGGACACTTGTACGGTTTTTCTCCAGTATGAGTTCTGGAATGAACTAAAAGTCCGCTTGAATAAGAAAACGATTTAGAGCAGATTGTACATTTGTAAGGTTTCTCCCCGGTATGAGAACGGGAGTGAGTTTTTAATTGGTCGACCCTGGAAAACTGTTTGGCACACATGGAGCATTTGTGAAGTTTTTCCCCAGTATGAAGTTGAACGTGGTTATCCCGATTCCCGGATTGAGTGAACATTTTGAAGCAGATTGGGCATTCAAAGGGTTTTATCCCCGTATGGACTCGTTCATGAATCTTCAGTGCACATGCATGTGAAAATTCCTTTCCACATACTGAGCATTTGTGTAACTTTTCATTCGTGTGAATGACAAAATGGCTATTTAGTTGGGTTAACAACTTAAAAGATTTTGTACATATTGAGCATTTGTAAGGTTTCTCGCCGGTATGAGTGCGAGTATGTTTTGTGAGATGGGATGATGAGGAAAATGCTTTTGAACACATTGAACATTTGAACGGTTTTTCTCCAGTATGAGTTCGTAAGTGTGTGACGAGTGATCCAGACTCAGAAAATGCTTTTGGACACAATGTGCATTTGAAAGGTTTCTCACCGGAATGAATTCGTAAGTGTACAACAAGTTTTGAGAGATGTTTAAATGTTTGAGGACAAATTCTGCATTTGTGTGGTTTCTCCTTGCTATGTACCTGTACGTGTGTGGCAAGATCCGATGGTTTAGAAAATGTCTTGAAACAAGTGGAACACTCGTAAGATTTCTCCCCGGAGTGAATTCTCATGTGTTTCGTGAAGTTGGAGTACTTGGTAAATTCTTTGAAGCAGGATGAACATTTGTAGCGACTGTTTCCCGGTAATTCCGGTAACGTCGAATTACTAAATTGTTGTGGTGCTCCTGATTCAGCTCTCTTTTTCGATTTGGCCAACATTCCATCTCCCGTTCTTACTTGGTTTGGTTGTAGAGAATTATCTGCCATCTTTGCAGTTATGACTTCCTGATCCATTCGTTCCACAATAATTTTCACGCGCACATTTGGTCCAAGTTTCCAGTCATCTGGGAATTTGTTGTTTGTTGCCGCCATTGCAGGATTACTAGACCACAAGTAAACAATACGCTCAATTAGTCTATGAGGGTTGGGAGATTGACAATGAACACAATAGTGGGGAGGGGGGTTAAACTATTTCATTTTCATTTCAAACTTCATAAATTAAGCAGGGTTCGATGATTAGAATCGGCCGATTATAATCGGCCCCATAAAAATCGAAACAAATCGTCCAAAAAAATTGTGATTTTTTCCGAAAAATCATGATATTACATCGGTATATTTTGTATTTGAGCAAGTTCATCCAGATTCTTACGCCGCTATATGCTATTTATGCTCATGATTTTTAAAAAAATTGAAACTTTAGTATGTTATAGTATGCAATTAGTTATGACGATTTAGGTGTGGG
>JAQIXO010001810.1:0-11270 GCA_034700305.1 Protaphorura armata | reverse complement strand
CAAAACCGCTTTGCTGAATTTCTTTTTGGTTTGGGAAAGACTAAAGTTCCTCCACACATCCAAGGTCGAGCTTATCCATTGACCCAACCAAAGTAATGTACATACATTTTCAAGACTCCAAATTATTGATGCCACAATCAAAATGACTGGCAACCAAATTAATAATTGTAAACAGGAACAAACAGATGGGTTGGAGCAATAAAAAAAATTATGTATTGAAAATTCTCTATACAAATTAATTTCTTTTGACTGTTTTATTTTTCAACGGCTTAATTCAGGATTTCTTAAATTCGCTAGTAGCATATGCGATTTGAACGTGTCAGTCCCCACGGGAATGCAATTTTTACATGGAAAATGTTTAACCATTAAGCAGTTAAGAAGCATAAATCAAGGAATTTTATTCTTTTTTTTAAGCAGTTTGTCCCCAACGTTGGCCTTGGTCACTCTTCGGGCATGCATGGGGAAAATGGCTAGTTAACCCACCCTTCAAGCGGAGCTAACAAAACAAGGTGTGTTGTTAAAACACCCTGATCAAGATTTAAGTGCAACATTTGCTAATTCATTAAAATTGTTGAAAATCAATATTCATTTTCACGCCCATCCTCAAAAACTAGAAAAAATTCTCCAGCAAGCCGTTATTAAAATTTTGAACAAAAGTTCAGAGTTGAAAAAGTACTGTTAATAATTAGCGAACGGCTTTGACCCTTCACCCTTAGATGCATTGAGACAACCTAATAATAATAGTATTGTAATATCAAGAGTGAGAATTGCGTTTAAATTCGATTGATAAGTGATAATGATATTCTGCTTTGCTTAGGTGTTGTTGAACTGCATGACTAAACATCTGAATGAAGCCAAACTTGAAACTTAAACAATGTGACCTGTCTATCATATCTTGTCTCGCGTCTCTCAACTCAAGTTCATTCAACACACATGCATGCATTCATGTGTCAACAATGAATTCCCTAGAATAAGTTTTATGAGAATAAAATATTCGCAGCCAGACTCGCTTCGATCCCGTGCATAATCTAGTCTTTCATATAAAAAACAGGAAATTTTTCACCGACACCACATTCAACCTTTTATATTGTCTTAAACTGAATTATTCCAATTCACAAGCTGCAAAACTCCAATCGTCTTCGCCCAATCTTTCAAGGTAATATATAACATCCTTATTATTTACCACAGTTAATTAATCAAATCAATTAGAAATAATTTGAAAATTTGATTCCAGACCAACCTACAGAAATGAAGTACTGTTTTGGAGTTTTCCTCTTCGTAGTAATTTTATCTGCTGCCATGATCAACGTCTCGAATGCTGGGGTAAAATTCACGTCATTTCATTACAAACTTTCCACTAAAATAGAAATTAATGTTTTTGGAGAACTTATATATTTGCATGGTCATTAATTTGCTTCCCAGGAAATTCCGAACGGTGGTGGGTGTTTCAGCGACGGAAGCTCTGGTTATTGCCGTGGCGGGTACTATTGTTGCTACAAGCCGAATGCACAGAGTGGGACTTGTATTCACAGATATGAGAGATGCTGAGCTAAGAACGGGCTGCGGCTCTGGCTTTGTTGATGACTCGGCGTCGTTGGAGAATTAATGTTAATTTCTCACTTCAAATTATATTACTCTTAAACGTAGAGAATTCTTACAATTAGATATACAAAGATTACAATTACGAAGTGTCATTCAAGATTAGTCAGCAGAAATAAAATTACAATATGAAGCATTCTGGAATTAATGAATTAATTGGAATTAGTCGCCAAGGAATTGCTGAACTGAGTAGACATCCGAATAACCCGAAAGTCGAATCTTGAAAAATATTGACCTGTCTATCATGTCTCACGTCTCCCTCAATTCAAGTTCATTCAACATGCATGCAACATACAGTTTCTTGCCACATCATTCTTACTCTAATCTACGTGCATAGGTACATATGTACGATATTTCGCTTAAAAGAATAATAAAGTAATCAACTTTAAATTGTTTAACCAAGGGCGACTATTTTCACTTCCCAAGCTAAATACTCCACTTTGTCTCAAAATTAGAAAATCAAATATTTTAGTACATAAAATTTTTCATAATTAAGGTGGTGCGATGTTCCAATGCATATATCAAGGAGTACTCACATGTTAAGGTCTTTGGTCTCTTAGGAGTGCTCGATAATTGTTTACAAAAAATAAAAGGATTTTTTTGGTCTGGGATGTGAATCCACCTTGACATTATATATTTATTGAAAATTTGTATCAGAATACAAAATCACTGTAATTTCTCAAATATAAAAAAAATGTGATACGAACTTTCATTGAAAATTAATCTAGTGTAGAAATAACACTACAAAATGCATGCATACAAAGAATTGTTGAAATATTTACTGAATATACGTCTTTTTATTTCTTAATGATATTAGCACATCAAAGTAGCCATAACTGGAAATCGAGTGGGTTAATTTAACTTACAAATAATAATTGCTGTAAACCGGAGTAATTTTACAATAATATTATTCAATTATATGTCAAAGTAATTCATGTCATAAACGATTTGTTTATACCGTGAATCCACAAGTATGAAAACGTTGCTGTCGATGTCAATGCCTGGATTAGTTTTTTTTTCGTTTTATTTCAGTCATCTCTCGAAATAAAATGTAAGAACGATTTGTAGAAAGTAAGGAAAGTATTCTGGAAAGTATTTCGCTATAGCAGTCAAATTCTGAAATTCAAACAATCGTCATTGACGCAATAATATAAACATACGTGTTGAAGAAAATATGTCAAATTATTTGTATACAATACTAATAGTCGATGTCAACGAATACTTACCGCGCGGCACTGACATAAAGTAAATTGAAGACGGGTTGTCGCTTGTCGGACTTACTACATGTCAAGCCAGTCCAGTTCTAGTTCCGTGTTCCAGTCTAATTTACGCACATCTGCAGAATTATAAATCAGATCAGAATAAAAATTGGTCATGATTTTGAATCAATGATCTCAATCTTGTCAGTGACTCCAATGAATGAGAATTTTCAATACAATTAGCTATTGCTTACCCCTCTGGAAAAATGTGTCATTTGACGCACCCCGTTCATCCACGGCATGGGAGTCGACACCTAAGCCTGGGTCTTGAAGATCTTGTTGAAAACCGTCAGTGCAAATTTCAGGAATACTTTTAGAGAGCGGAGATTGGATGAGAGCTCTGAGTAAATGTTTCACACCCTGTATTTCGTGCAGTTCAAAATATTCATGTTTTACTGAAAGTTTGGTAACGTTTGGAAACAATTTCAAAAGGTGTTTTAATGCCCACACTCCCTTGTACAATCCAACTCCAGACAGCCAATAAAGACTGCTGAGTCGAATATTCAATTCAATCACTTTTGTAAACTTGACACGCACTTCCCTCTCTTCTTCCAAATATAATTCACCTTGACTGTCAAAGTAGTCGTCGTCATCCAGAATTAATCCCAGTGGAAATTCCACAAATTTCAACATTGGTAATGTCTCAGGATTAAAACTGATTTCTTCTGGGTCGAGAAATAAAAAGTCTTCCGTTGTTACGTCAATTCTTAAGTGTTGCAAAGTATGGAGTTTTGGAAAAGTCATAAGACGGGTCATAACAATCCCGTCGTAAGGGACCGTGACGGTGAATGATTTTAGGGTTGTGGAAACACACTCCAAAATATTATTAAGTATACTTATGGAAATTCTGTGTTCAATTTCTATCCAATGCTTTATACTGTATCGCAGATGTTGGAGTACAGGTGAATTCTTTGATTGACAGAATTTATCCAATAACTCTGATGGATGAATTTTTATTTTATCAATCTGTAGAGATTTCAATTTGTCAAAACGTATGGGCATGGTTATCAAATCCCGACTGTCAATTCCTTCCAAACTTGTCAAGTTCGGACTCTTTTCAATTATATATTTATAGATGGGGTGTGTCGGAAACCTTCCAAAGTTGAATTCAAACAAACGTTTACATTTGTAACAAATTAAAGTCTTCAGGTTCGGGAAGTTTAGGTCACTGATTTTCAAGGCATCAGATTTTACATCACCCTCAGTGTAATTTCCTAACGGCCAGGCAAAATCCCTTAGATCCAATATTTTCAAACCAAGGGATCCCTTTCTCAGAAATTCGATGAGCCAAATTTTTACAAATTCAATTATCACACTGTATTTGGACAAATCCTTTGGAACTGTTTTTAATGTTAATTTTTGGATACACTCATCACCGAAGATAGTACAGAGTAATTCCACACATTGTATTAAATTGTTTAAGATGATTTTATGAAGTTGTTCGGAGGCGTGATATGATTTTGGTTTTGCAACTCTGATTGTTATACTCAAGTGGAAAGGAAGAGTGAGTTGAGGTAAACTTTCTCCGTCGGAAATAAAATTAAGATACTTATTGATATTATTGTTGGTCAATGTTTGATTAAATTCAGACTCAGGTTTTTGGAGCACTCTCATGCATTCTTGATTCCAGGATTGACAGACAAGCCGTCCAGTCAGTAAGTCACATTTCCTGGGCAGATATGAGAAAGTTATTCCGAGAATCTGGAGAGAAAAAGACAAAAATGTTTCTGCAATCCAAAAATGTTTTGATTAGAAAAAGCGCTTCTGAACGATATAACTAATATTTAGTCTCAAACCTCAGTTGGTAATTCACTCCAACCTTGGTGTTGTGATGACAATACGACCAAATTGTCATGGTATTTTCCTTCCATTCTCTAAAATGCGGATGTTTGAATATATTTTGATTATTATATTTGTTAGAATTAAAAAATTTTCTAGATCACAGCTGCTGGACACGAATGACAAATGTCCATTCAAAAAGGGACAATTTCATCCCGGGAACTTTCTCCTTGCAAACACCACCAAACCAATTGGTATTACAATATGTGTGTGCAAATTGCAATTTTTTTGCACACGGAAAACGCAATGGAAAATACACATTATATAACTGAGACTGGACGGCACTCTATGTAAAAGAAATAGTACCTATTAAAAATAATTATAGCTATAGTCAATGTTCTGCGTTTGAGTGTGCTGATGATGGAATTGATAATTCTGGAATTATCCAGAATCCATTGACATTCGATTACTGTAATTAAACAATTATGTCTTTGGTTTTAATAATTAAATAAATATATTGCACATTAACCTTATAATCTTTAACATGCATTAGGTAGATGATAAGCGACTAAGACCAATTCCAATCAATAAGTTTAATTAATGACATTTTAATTACATCTAATTAGACACGTACAAACTCACAAATCACTCCTATATTAATAAAAATAAATTGGATCCAAATCAGAGAAAAACAGATAATAATCGATAAATAATATTCGGTAAGGTTTTTGATAATTCTTAATAGGAAAGTCTTCGACGACGTTTCACAACATTATTGCTAATTCAGCACAATTTTCCAGACGAGTACAATAGTGCCAAGGATTGGAAGGGTGAAATTCGTTAGACGTCTTTTACCGTTGCATTATAAAATCTCAATTATAAAATTAATTCAGTTCAACGACTATCATCGGAATAATATGAGACAACACGCCAAACATTGAAGACACCCTGATACAAACGTGCAAACACAATCTACGGCTGTACAGCAACTGCGACACGTACAATCTTTGGTATTCACTTTGTCTTGATGGTTAATTTCTCCTTCTGTCAAGATAAGTCCATCTAATGGAGTAATTAATGAAACATTGATAACCCCATGAAAATGTTTTAATAAGTGGAAGCAAGGAGTTTGTACAGATTTGTACAAGAAGATTTGTATAAACTCCTTGAGTGGAAGCATCTTCATAAATAAACATAATATACAAAAATGATACAAGAAATACACTCACCAGTGATTGGAGGAAGCGTTTGCTGTGGTTCTCCAAATTCCTTGTCTACGTCCAATTGTTTAATTTCTTGTTCTCTCGTGATAAAACCACCTAGTGTAAAAAATTACATACAAACAAATCTTTATTCAAGGGTCGTGTGTTCGGTGTGTACGTTCACCAATTATCATAGTAGTGGTTACTTACCATTGGTTTTGGTCATGTCCACCAGGTTGTGTTTGTCTAACATATTTGTTTGGATGTCAGTCAATTAAATTCCCCAGTACAAGTAGTAGTACAAAATACAGTTTCAGTGTCTGTGAGATTTTCAAAGGAAAGAAAGTCTAGGCTAAGCACAAGTGAACTAATATTACATTAGGTCATAACAGCTGGATAAATGTATAACACACCACAATTAATTACATAATTTCCTGTTGATGAATTTCTCAGTAAGGAAGAGGAAGGTGCAATGAAATTACTATTCAGACAGAAGCCGGGACGTTGACTTGGTATATGAAATGAGTATTTATTTACAATACTTACTTACAGTAATTTTTAATGCCAGGCCCGGTGGGAGTTTAATTGACATCCCAACCATGACCGATGATTTCTTTTTAAAGTTTATATTACACATCGTTTAAATAGGCTTTGATATTTAGTAGAGCCTAGTTAAGCACCACAGATATCTTGAAAATCAGGCCAATACATAAATGAGAATTTTAAATTTGTGACTCTGACGTGGGTTCCTACGCTGTACTAGTGGAACAGTGGAAGCCATGTTATCTTATCGTCGATTCCTTCCACTGTCTACTGAGAGGCGTCGTATACGATTTTGATATTTAGTAGAGCCTAGTTAAGCACTACGGATATCTTGAGAATCGGGCCAATGAATAAATGAGAATTTTCAATTTGTGACTCTGACGTGGGTACCTTCAGTGTACTAGTGGAAGCCGTGTTATCTTATTTATTTCCAATCTATGCATATTGAGGTGCGTCGTTTTCAATTTTGATATTTAGTAGAACCGAGTATGGTACAAGTCGTGCCTAGAAAATTGTGTCAATGCGCACCAGGAAGAATTTAACTTGCAGTCTTGATGTGGGTTCCTACGCTGTACTAGTGGAAGTCATGTTATCTTATCGTCGATTCCTTCCACTGTCTACTGAGAGGCGTCGTATACGATTTTGATATTTAGTAGAGCCGAGTTAAGCATCACAGATATCTTGAAAATCAGGCCAATGCATAAATGAGAATTTTCAATTTGTGACTCTGACGTGGGTACCTTCAGTGTACTAGTGGAAGCCATGTTATCTTATTGATTTCCAATCCATGCATATTGAGATGCGTCGTTTTCAATTTTGATATTTAGTAGAATAGAGTATGGTACAAGTGGTGCCTTGAAAATTGTGTCAATGCGCACCAGGGAGAATTTAATTTACAATCCTGACGTGGGTTCCTACGCTGTACTAGTGGAAGCCATGTTATCTTATCGTCAATTCCTACCACTGTCTACTGAGAGGCGTCGTATTCGATTTTGATATTTAGTCGAGCCTAGTTAAGCACAACAGATATCTTAAAAATCAGGCCAATGCATAAATGAGAATTTTCAATTTGTAACTCTGACGTGGGTTCCTACGCTGTACTAGTGGAAGCCATGTTATCTTATCGTCGATTCTACTGAGAGGCGTCGTATTCGATTTTGATATTTAGTAGAGTTAATTACCTGAACCGGATGTCAAAGGGAAGTTATAGTCGCGTAGATATCTAATCAATTGATTGGAAATATATAACAGGTTGATTGGAAGCAATTATATAGAACGCAGATATCTAGTCAGTAGAATGGAAGCAAGTATTTAGAACGCAGATATCAAACCAATAGAATGGGAGCAAAAATGTAGAACGCAGATATGAAACCAATAAAATGGAAGCAATTATGTAGAACGTAGATATCTAACCAATAGAATGAGATCAAATATATAAAACTAGAGCCATGGGCCCCTAAACTAAGTGTCCCAAATTTGAAGCCAATCCGTCAAGTAAAGAAACGAGTAATCAACGAAGCACTATTCAGCAAATTGGATAATGAAGCGCGATGATTTGCTGCTGACAAATAAACGTATTGCGGAGGAATTGAAATTCCATGGAACTGTATTTCTTAAAACAGAGTGCTCTGCAGAAAGAAATTAAGATAACGACTTTTGTAGTGGTCGTTTAATTAATGTTGAATAAGATATCGCTACCAGTTGGCCTGATTTAAATATGAAGTACTCGAACCGGAAGTAAGAAGTTGTTTTTCCAATTTGTCGGTTGGAGCCAATGATATATATGTATGTATGTTTTTGAGAGTCAGCCCAGGAGGCATGATAAGGTATTAAAGGATCAACTGAGCATGTATGGCAAATTTCAAGCCAGTCCGTTATGTAACGAAACCAGGACGCAAGGAAGCATAATTCAAGAAATTGGAGCCTAATGCCCAGAATCGGATATCAACTGTTAAATAGACTGTGTCCGGAAGAGCCCTTTTGATTACATATTTCAAATTTCAGGTCGATCCGAAATGTTTCATATTTGTTTCCCGCAAGTCCGTTATGAAAGCTATCCGGGTGAACCAGTGACCTTTTGATTGCGTATACCAAATAGCAGGTCGTTGAGGTTACAAGTAAAGTCAAGAGGTAATTAGACAAAATGTATCATATTTGCATCCTGCTCAATGGCGGGTTTAAATAGTCAAGTACCCATACTAACCCGTTGTTGTTCAATGAATTTATCCACTATTTGCAATCGTGACGCGGTACCTTAGCTGTACTAGTGGAAGCTATATTATTTTGTTTTTGACCCCAAGAGATGTATACTGGGAGACGTTGGATCCGAGTTTGATATCCCGTTGAACCAAGTACAACACTAGTGATACTTTGAGAATGGGGGCAACATACTTCTGAGAATTTTTAATTTGCAATCGTGACGCGGTTTCCTTAGCTGTCCTTGTGGAAGACTTGTTATCTTCTTATTGACTACAAGAGACGTATATTACGAGGCGTCGTATTCGATTTTCATATTTAATGGAACATTTTATAACACTAGTGACATATTGAAAATCGGTTCAATGCATCCCTCAGAATATTCACTTGCACTCCAGACATGGGTCTCTTTACTATAGTAGTGGAAGCTATGTTATCTTATCAGATTCCCACAAATGTACATCGAGAGGCGTTGTATTAGACTTTTATATTCAGGGGAACCTAATAAAGCACTATATAGTGACATCTTATATATAGGGCCATTGCACTCCTGAGATTTTTTAATTTGCATTACTGACACGGGTTACTTCGATGTATAACTGGAAGCAATGTTATCCTGTATTTGATTCCAAGCCATATATGTTGGGATGCGCCATTTCCGATTTTGATATTTCGTAAAACCCAGTATAGCACTCCTGACATCTTGAAAATCTGGCCAATAGACAAATGAGATTTTGTGAAAATAGAAACTGGGAAACCCTGCTGGTTTCCTTTTGTGAAAATATGTTCGCATACATAACTACGTACGTTTTGTTTCTAAGAATCGTATTTTATCTAGTGCTTGGCGAAATTTTTGGCGCCCCGCATGCCTCGGCGCCTTGAAAGTAGTTTCATCGTTCCGAAGCCCACGAGAGCGATAGATTAGTTAACGGTAAAAATAGACGTAGAATTCTTGTCTAAATAAACTAATGAATGTACTAATAACCGTAGTTGTAATATGTTTTTTGTAGAGAAGAAAGGAAATGTGAATCTTGTGGAGTGTCTGATGAAAATAGAGATGAAAGAGAAAACGAGCCCTGGGTAAGTAAGTCGAACTTCTTTGACCTTTAACTAATTAAGTCGCCATAAATGGCTGAAAGTCGTGGAAGATATCCAGCTGATTCTGAAGGGATTGATATTACTCATGTTCGTAATGTCCCTTTGATTGCTAAAAGTCAGAACAGAAAACTATTGAAAACTTTTCAAAAATCGGCAACCAAAAATTATGCCGTCATCCAGAAGCATATAATTAGATACCTTACGTTGACCAATTTCATTAAAATTCCTCCTACACCATCCTACCCGTACAAAAGAATAAATGCGTATCTAGGATACTTGCTTATGCCAAGTTAATTTAATTTTGTGCCAGTTCAATTATTTTTAGTCCTTGAAATAAAATGCCATCTTCATTTATTTATATGACAATTTAATTATTTTCGAGTACCAGGGAAAAAATGCCAACTTAATTTATTTTTATGCCAAATTAATTAAATTTTGTGCCAGTTCAATTATTTTTGAGTTCCAGGGAAAAAATGCCAACTCAATTTATTTTTATGCCAATTCCATTTAATTTTATGCCCCGTTAAATATTCCCCTTTCTCAATTCTTATAAGCATGGACATTATGTAAACAGGGGACTGACTGCAAGGCTTAACTTCGTCTGTTAATCTTGAAACTATGGAAAAAAAGGATTCAGATCAAAACAAAATTATGTCCAGATTTTTTTTTGTTCCTAACGACTTTTCTCGTACTCGTCGTAATCGTTACAAAACTATTCCTGTTAATGTTTGTCATACATTATTACTTGACTAATTACATTTGAAAATAAACATAATATATAGTTACTCTCCTAACACTGGTCAACCTGTCTAGTTTACATTGTGTGGGATAGGTGTAGTTCATGGTTCTTCGGAGCTTTATCGTGATCGTGAAATCTACGACTGTGGCTCCGTGGCTCGTCGACAGTTGGTTTGTAAACCACGCCCGGAATTGCCCAATGGAAGATAGAAAAAAAATTCACCCAATGAGATCATACAAAATTGGAGTTTAATTCAATTTAACCTCAAATTTTCCAACCAGTTTCCTAAGATTAGTGTCAAAAATATATGCTGTCGCCTTTTTCGTCCCACAATGAGACTATTTGATAATTGGCAAGAAAATCTACAACTGGGAAATACATACTTCAAGGTTTTCATTCTGTTGTTCGTGTACTTTTGTAAAGTTTCATAAATACTGGACTGTGTACAATGACCGTGCATTATTCATGTTGCCTAGTCCAATCTTAATAAATGCTCAACTCTCCGAAAATTAAATGTGATTGTGAGACTTGAATTGCCCGAATAATCCGAATGTGCGGTTCCCGACCGCTCGGCAGGCAATCATGTTTACAAACTTATGTAATACGGCGTGGTTATTCTGAAATGAATTATAATCGAAGGTTATATTTCTCTTCAAAAGAAACTTGCCGCATCGAGGAACGAAAACGATTACATTTCTGAGATTATCGCCCAGTGTATGATTTGGAATGGCAAATATGACCACATAACTCCATGCCACTTTATTTGTATTGTCTGTTCCCAGAGGTGGGCAAAATACTGGGGAAAGTATTTTCAAAATACTTTGCCAAAATACACAAAATTTGCGTTCAAAATAA
>JAQIXO010001809.1:0-11274 GCA_034700305.1 Protaphorura armata | reverse complement strand
TAAAGATTCACGACGTCCCATTGAATTTGGCTGATTCGTACTTCATTGAATTCCCACCTGTCATGGAACATTTGAAACTACTGGAAGTGAATTTGTCCAAATTTCACCCATTCCTTGGTGAATCGTATAAAATCCAATTTCCCGTCTTGGAATCATTCACATTGAGTGGGGCTAGGGAAAATGGAAATGAGTGGACACTGGATCACATCGCTTATATGCTTCAAGTGCATTCTGTTCGGAGTGTTACTCTGAAACAATTTTCTCTCATTGGTCCAATCCACGAAATGGAACATGAAGAGATTATTTTTGGTGTACGAGGGACATTTCCATTGGCAGAGTGTCATTTCCATTCAGAGTCCGACAATCAATATTTTCGTGAATTGGAAATTTTTTTCCACTAGTTGACTGGAATTAATGGAAATATTCAAATGGTCTGTATAATATCGCTTCGGTTCACCGAATACTACTTTGTTCCGTATTAAAATAATACGACTGTTATCCAAATTATTATTTCTTTTATTTATTACATCCTTTGAATACTCAACATTTATTCAAGTCTTCCGTACAAGGATTGCCCACAGGGTAGGGAATACAACATACAAATTCATAATATTAATATTCTCTGACGCTTGCACTTTGCACATGAAAGTAGAAAGAAAATATAATGATATTCAGTACAACGAAAATAATAAAATCCACTTATAATTTAATTTATATCATATTTAATATGTAATTTCAGCTATACTTTTCTCAGAGTAGAAAGTAATAAGATTTGTTAAACAAATGATTATTTATCATTAATTTCAAGTCGTCCCTTCAAAGTTATACCATTTGAATTGCATTCAAACGAGGCTCAAACTTTGATGACAAAATTAAATGAACTAATGTTGACCTTGATGCCACCAAACCATTTCCTGGCAATATTCCCCTAACGATTTAATATTAAATTGAGCAAATTAGTCGGACTTCCCTTTGGCATCCAATTTCCGTTGTCTCCGCTGAATTTTCTTTTGAGCCTTTAGAGCTTCTTGCTCCCGTTTCCATTCCTCATAATGGTCTTTGTCTCTTGCTTGTAGAACGCCAAAACACCAAATATCATAAGGTAGTACGAAATCCATTCCTCGTACGGTAACGTAGTCTGAACTATAGGCCGGTTGAGGAAGTATCCTTCCAGGAATTGACATTTGTCCCCCTTCACAGCCCGCTCGTTGCATTGACCCTTGCCCTGGTATTGGTGCACCTTCGATCAAAGTTTTATAATATTTTGAAAATAATCCAGCCTTCAAATAATTTGTCTTATCCGGAATGAAAACAGACGGGTGACTGACGTTGAGCACAACTGGTGAAACTCCTGACGACAATGTTTCAGTAGTGTCTTCGCCCAAATCTTGATTTATTCCATCCACCGAATTTTTCTTAATTATTTTCGCCGTTTCGGAAACAGAACGTGTAGAACTGGCGGAAGGAGTCAAATTGGCATTGAGTGTTTCGGTATCTACAGCTATTTGCAAAATCCTTTTTTGACAGCTCCGTGAAACACATTTGTGGTGCTTATTTTTGTATAACTCTGAAAAATCTTGCGCCCCACATATAACTGATCGCCCTCTCTTTGTCTTTTGACCAAAAACTGGCAAAACTCTGAACATGGATGGCGGTGGTGCGATGGTCACGCGTTCAATGCAAGTTTTCCCAAACTGTGGCACACCTGATGAACCCGTCGTTTCTTTATTGGGAATCATAGTTTCTTGAACTTTGAGGTATGATGTACTCTTAGTAGCTTGAATTTTCTTCTTTTTTGGAGGTAATCCTTGAGTATTCTTTGAGTTTTCATGTGATAAGGGCAAGTCAACATCCGTGAAGAAACTTGTATTGGTGGGACTCTCACAATCTGGTGTCTTTCGTTTTCCTGGTGACGATGACGAAGACAAATGACCATGTCCACTTGTAAGTTTTGCAAATTGACTTTTTCCACTGGAATATTCTTTTAAAAATTTATCAAGTGTTTGCACGGGATCTGCAGGACTGCGTACCCCAGCAGCACGAGTAGATAATGTGAAACTAAATGCTCCGTTTTCTTCATTTCCTTTGGCCCTACTTTTTCTAAATCGAGGACTTGGTGACGGAGAAGTACTTTTCACGTTGCATCGGGATTCTATTCCTTCGCATAATGCTGTAACATTTTTATCCAATCGACTCGCACAACGGGTAGATAAGACCTTCTTGTAGTTTCTGTTCGTGTTAATTGGTGGTTCCGAATCAAAGTCAATAGAATCTGAATCTGAGGAATCAGAGCTGCCGGCACTTGACTCTGAGTTAGTTGAAGAGTTAGTGTCTTCACTCTCTTCACCATCAGAATCAGAGTTCTGCAATGAGAAAATCAATTAATTAAACAGGGAAGAGAAATTAGTACGATGAAAAGAGTAATCAGTAATCATCTTGATTTAAACAAAAATAAAAAATAATTACCTCAGAACTCGGGGCATTAGAAACTGCTGATATACCGGATTCACAATGCGCCGACCTTGTATCCAATCCTTTCTTCAATAACAGATCTCGACTGCCTGAAGCTCCTAATTCTGTGGCAGGCTCAGTGTTCGACACTTGTTCAGTTGAGCGAAACATTCGTTGAATGTTTTTATCAATCTCATTTTTGATTGGAATTTGTGATGACTGGTCAACGTTAAGACTAGGAGGGACCGGCAAAGCAGGGTCATGGAGGGAGTTATCCAGATCAGATTTTGACTTTCTACTTTCGTATTCCACATCCTCTTCTTTGATGTCAATCTCATCCTCATCCAAAGACGGTGTTTCAGTTTGAAGGTTGTCTGAGTCTCCGACTCCGTGTGGAATGAAATCATCAACTGGTTCTTCTTTGACGTGGATTTCTTTATCTCCAGAATCCACACCTTCCGATGATATGGACATGAGTGAGCCATTCATTCCACTCTTTGCACGTACCTGAAAATAATTAACATTTCTTTGACTACAGTGATGCAAACTATAGAAATTCCTCCTAATTATAACGCCCTGGGAAATTCCAAATAATTCTGTAATTCAAATTAGGTTGTCCAATTGTAATTAGTGTACAATAAGTTAAAACTAAAATACTTTATTCATTCAAAATGCGACCTTGATCTATTAAAAAGTGACTCACTTCTGTTCTGGGAGGATCTTCACTCGAATTTGACATTTTCTCCTTGTTCTCAAGTTCCAAAATTCTGGATTTTAAAGTTGTATTTTCTTCTTCAAGGGCTTCAATTTTTTTGATAAAATCTTCTGACCATTTTCTCATTTGTTCGGACATGGACATGGACGGATCCATTTTAATTAGTAGACTATGACAGGACCGCCTCCCGCTTTCACTAATTAATTTTAGTAACTAATTTTCACTCGTCTTAAGGCACTACTGATTTAATTAATTAATTATGGATTGAAATTATTTGCAGACGAGGATAGTTCAAAAATTGGAACTCTACACTTTTCTGACTCTTGTTCTTGTATAGCTGTAGTGTAAGTGCAGCTATAGTCAAGTTTAGACAGATGAACGCGTAGTCAATGAAATTGTTGAAATGAAAAGATTGAAATAACGTAATGTGGATTTTTCCATCTCATTTGTACAAGTTTCATGTTGGCGCTTATTTGTGCAGAAGAGATTAGTTTATAATTAGACTCATCAACTCAACGCATTTGAGAAAAGTGAGAATGACAGATTTGAGTATTGAGACTCAATCTCTCTCGTATCCCATAATATAATACAGGACAGTCCAAAAATGAGGGCAAATGTTGATATTTGATTTAGATAGCTCGTTAAAAAACCTTTATGATTCTATCTAATGAAACAATCAGAATTCGCAAAAATTATGATTTTTTCAAATCGCTTTTATGACTACGGCTCCGGTCCGTATTTTTAATATTATAAAAGCTAAATCAACGGCAAGTCCTACAAGCCAAGCCATACATAATGTTAAATTGTTTATTTAAATAATCGTAGCTGCTTGTACACTTACATTTCATACTTTACTTAAAAATATCCTTAGCAAAACAAATTTTGAGTTTGACAACTATCCCACAATTCCTAAAAATTCCAGCAATACTAGTTTTCCCAAAAGAAATCGATCCTTGGCCCTTGGCCCGTTCTCTGTGAACACCACTAAAGACAATTTTATCAAGTTAATTGCCAATAATGAAGCCTTTATTTTGTTGCATAATTACTTCTCCATATTCATAAAGTACAAGTACATTATACTATGTATTAAAAACTTCACGATTGTAGCGTGTAATTCAAATATAACGCAGATCACATCGGAGTCTTCTTAATTCAGGTATCTCCGTCTCTATCACTTCGTTGAAAAATTCAATCAATTTTTGTTAAAGACTCTCCTCAGAATTTCTCTTCCACACGGTGAAAGAGTGAGAAAGCTCTAATATTAAACCACATAAAACCAAACAGATCTTCGTTGAAAATAATCCAATGACCAGGAATGAAAGATGAGTTCCTGTACCCTTCAGATGCAATTTGTCCAGAGCCATTGAACCTGTGTAAAAAATTATTCATGTATAAATTAGTAGTTAATTTTTATTCTTAGCTGGAACTAACTACTAACTGAATTTACTACACCACAATTACAATTTTTGACTTTTGCTCACCTTGCTTTGCACACGTTTGGCGTGCCTGCCTGTCTAACCAAAAATTGATCCGGAACTCGAAACGGTTGCTGTGGAAGTTGACTTGGAGGAACTGATGGACATAAGGATTCCGCCTCCATGAGAGAAGTAATAGAAACTTGTTGCTCAAGATTCATCACAAATGCTTCAAGCAAATTCGCTCTAAATGTAATTTTGTCAGCGGGAATATTTGGGTCACCCTGAAAAATAATAAAATATAAATTAAAGTCTGACGTTACTCGAACCACGCTACCCCTACCATTATTACGATGTGTGACATAGCTAAATTAATTATTAATACTATTATTATCGTATTGGTATTACCGTAACTTTGATTGCATTCACATTGTGTTCGTCCACATAGGTTAGCATGATCAGTTCAACTCCATGACTACTATAATCCCCCTTAAATAGTCCGGGTTGAATGATAGCCCCTTGTACTGGCAGAGGCCATTCCATTCTGGAGAATTGATTTTTGTGTCTGAAAAAAAAGAATGCCAAAACTTTTAAGGATCTTGATGAAATATGTTGAGTCAAAATGTTTGCATTTTTTCATAACTAGACTGTTTTTTTTTTAGAAAAAATGTAGGAAAAACCTGCAATCGTAAAGCCGAGTAGATTTTCGAAGCATCATTCGAAGCATCATCATTTGGTGGTCGGCGTCATTCACGTCATTAAGTGTATGAATTAGTTGATTAATATCAACCTCTAATGCTCGGCCATCATGAAGAGTTGGAGCCTGGCATTCCGTATGAAATTCAGAGAGTTTTCCCTAAAATTAGGAGTCGTCAATGTCAAAAATTAATTAAATATAATTTATTTTGACTTAATTTGACCTACCTCACTGTTGGTCTCTACCAGTGTTATGGCACAATAATGTTGTTCAGCTTCTTCTGTGTCACTCGGATCACAAATGACATTATCATCAGACACAGAATCAGGAACAATAGAAAACATGAGAGACCCAGACATCGGACACTGCAGATTCGGGTATTTCGGTGGATTCAATTCCTTTCCAACAATTTTCCAACTGCTACTGTCAAACTTAAGAAACATTTTTGTCATCATATAGATATAATATTAGCAGTTGTAAAAAAACTACAAGTACCAATTATAATTTTAATTATTAAAAATAAATAGTCACCGAAACGTGTAAAAGTCCACCGTAATGTTTCACGTTTCTCTTCCAGAAGCCCAACAATTTCCAGTATTTGTGCAGTACTGTAAAAATTAAATATTAAAAAGAAATATGCATACCGATTAATTGACATTCAGCGTCACCGTACGGATTTAACA
Organism: Protaphorura armata; assembly: GCA_034700305.1. Lineage (NCBI taxonomy): Eukaryota > Metazoa > Arthropoda > Collembola > Poduromorpha > Onychiuridae > Protaphorura > Protaphorura armata. The sequence goes on along the minus strand of JAQIXO010001809.1, from coordinate 5,313 downwards.
CAATTATTTTGAACCCATAAAAAATATGAACCCATACCTTTTGTATAAATCTGACGAAATGACAACTCATCATTTTGAATGGTGAATTTTGGGATTGGCAACTCTACAAAAAACAATCCAAAAATTGAAAATATATTTTTATTATTTTTTGAATGATTATCACTTAATATGAACCTGAGCATTTCTTCTGCCAAATTGAGTCAATTTGACTGGCCGAATTAAAAACTTGGCAAAGTTTGGACAATTTTGAAATTTCTTCCGGAGCCAAATATTCAAAAATATGGGCCAGGAGTTCCGGTGGCAAGTCAACAATTTTAATTTTCTCTTCAGAGTCAGATGACATTTTAAAAAATCACCAGCACCAGCAACAATAGCAAATAAATTTCTATATTACAAATTACATTCTTAGGACTAATGATGAATGAATGAATGGAATTTAATTTTTATCTGAGATTTGGTGAATTCAAAAGAATTGAGATTTGGTGCGTTTTGACGATTCGTCAAAAGTCGTCGTCGTCATCAAGCAGAGAATGGGGTAAGTTAGAAGATAACCTTTCTTTGCATACTGAAACTGAAAGTACAAAGTTATTTAAAGAATGCCTGCTCGCAAAAGGTCAAATAATTATATTTTCTTTCCTTAATTGAGTCGTTGCATGTTTGTAATCTAATCTCATGCTGAGGTTTGTTATTGCCAGGCTTACTAGCCCTATATATTTTGTTTTAAGTCTAGTTACGTTATCAAATGCGGTCCACTTGTTATTTACAACAGTTAAATAATCTTGAAAAGTTTTGACGAATGAAGAAGAAAGCCATTATTTATCTATCCTAACAATAAACATTGCATTTTCCATTTACAAAGTAGCTACGTGCATAATGGCAGGGCATGGAGTTCGACCTACAAAATAAGGGAGTGACTTTAAATGATTCCTTGCAAATAAAACAAAAGAAAATTTTCTTGAAATGAAAACTGTATTAAAAAAAATTAAAATGACTAACAAATATAAATCATGAAGTGTACTTGATTGTCATTTCTGTTTCATTATAAGTTCATACTGATGTTGCCGAAAATTACTCCATTAGCAGATTTTACCCAAAACATTGTATATTTCCATGATCCATGTTGCTTAACAAAGTTCGACACAACGATTAGTTTATTTCCAAAAATGAATAAATTATTTCGACAAGAAGTCAACCATAAAATAAACCAACTGACACCTTTTGATTTAATAAATATTTATAAACTTTTATAACAAGTATAATTAAGTGAAACTTGAATTTTTTGAGTATATACCTATTCGAATATTACAATTACATACCGACACCGATATGATGCTCCGCAGTTGGGAATATTTGTCTTGCGTGTCTTGAGATTAATTCCTTCCCTATAATCCCTAGATGACAGATGACAGTCAGTTGTTTGAGAGTTAGGTTCGGTCCATCTCCAGTCTTCAGTACAAACATTACAGCAATCAATGTCTCCACATCATGATTACACCCAGAATGGGATCGACGTACGCTCAACGTTAGACTTTCTAGTACGGGAAACTGGATTTTGTAGGAACGGACAGAAAGTAATTTGAATTTATTCAAATTCACTTCCAATACTTTCAGATTTTCCATAACAGGTGGGAACGACAATTCTGACATGGACAAGGGCGTTATCAAGTCTTGTACAAGGTTCACGCTTGGAATTGGATTCCTCACTCTATTTCCCAAAATGACTGTGACAAGAGTTGAGTGATTTATTCTAAGCAATTGGTTCACAAAGTCAAATTTTCAAGATCCATTAAGATTGTTGATTTCAAGTTTGGTCAAACCCAAGGATGGGACCCCAATTCCACTTCCCAGAAAAAGTCCACCACTGACTCCGAAACAGGACAATGATTGATTTTCTAGATATTTCATGGCAAGACAGATTGTTCTAACCGTCAGAGTGGGTTTGATGTAGAATGACGTCAAATGTGGAGCCATGGAAATGATGTCTTTCAGGAGCCCAATGCTGTATGGAAATCGATAAGGCTCGTGGATAGTAATCTTAGTCAATTTTTGGAGTTGAGGAACTTCACCATCAAGAAAAATACGGCGTTGTCCAACTGGTCGAATGGTTCTGGATCCAAAATTATTGAATCGGACGACGAACTCCAGAGATTCCAAATTAGGAATTGAGGAGAAGAGCGTCTGGAGGTTATTCATGGACACAACAGTTTCACAGTCAGTCACGTGGTTTTCAAAAGTTTTGGGGGATTTTCCAGGACGGATTTTAAGTTTCAGGTGACGAATTGAGTCTCCCTGAATTTCCAAGAAACGAGTCCATTGGGAATTGATTTCGGCCAAGTAGAAATCAAGAAAATCCTGGCAGCACTTCCAGTCAGAGTAATCATCACATTTTCTAGGACTTCTTCTGCCCACCGTTTTGCATCAGATTTCACAAGGGACTTTGGAACTTGAGGTCCATATCGTAATGGAATTTCGTAGGAATGACCAGATTTATTGATTTTTCGGACAACTGCATCGTTCCATTTATGAGTCACCAAGCGGTATTTCATAAGATCATGTGGATTTTTCCCCAAGAATGATATGATATTTTCTACCACCTGGATACAAAATAAATAATCCATTGTAATAGGAAATTTATAACCGTGTAGTGCAGAGTATCGTCTTAATAAATCTTCAATCTTCACGTTCGATATTTTGCAATAATCCAAAATCGAAACAAAGATCTTAAATTATGAAATTGTGGTTTATACAAAATCCTGACTTACAATGTCGTTGTTCATAGCCTGATGAGTAAATGGGGATGATGATGATTGATTGACTTCCACTCCAGACACATCTTCAATCTGAATCACGGAACTCATCATCTAATGATTCTCGTTCTCTGCTCAACAAATAAGCAATTTGAATCAGGTTTCTGAATTTTCTAGTAAAATACAAAAAAATTAAACTTTAATTAACCAGTCTTAGTTCATCAATTTTCAATCCAATTTTTAAATTGTCAACGTCAGCCAACGGTCAACGTCCTTACACATGCACATTACCTAAAGTCAAAGTTATATAAGAATTTTATCATGTTTATTTTCACAAAGACAAATATTTAATTTTCGAGTTCTATTTAGACTACTTACTTGATTGTATTGTTGGTTACTTTTCAAATTTCCACGAGTTGAATTTGTTCAGTTTTTTTTTTAAATTAATTTTAAATTCTTCTTCGTCCTTTACTTTTTGGTCTTTGAAATTGAATGATTTGAAAATATATGAATTTCCCACGTCGAATTGATGGTTCGTTCGAGTAGACTTCAGATTTACACAATGAGCCCCAAATTCCTATGCAAAATTAACAAAATTACAAACCCGTGTACAGTTCCCTCATTCGGGATAGATAGCGCGATGGCCGCCCGAACGAATATTTCGGATGCGTTCGGCAGGTTGGTTAGCTGTAAATGTCACGGTATACTGTAATTACTTCCTTCTCCTTCACTTCCTTGGTTTGCCTTTGCTTACAAGAGTTAATACTCAATACGTTGTCTGCTTACCCATGCAACCGACTGGCTATATAATTACACCAATTTACGCGGTCGTTCGTGAGTGATTATATTAAATAGCAAGCCAACAAAAACAAACGCGAATGAATTTTGAGAAGTAATGTTGTGGGTTGTGTGCGTTTTTGTTTCTTTTTGACTTGCTGAGAATCGTTAAATTGGCTGTTTAGTTTTAGTAATACTTTCTTCCTTTTTATCGGATTGTAGTGTATTGGTGCAAGAAAAGAAATTAATGAAAATGTGTGAATCTTAACAGTATCAAACCCATAAACTCCAGTATTTGAGTATTTCCAGCCTTCTAACATACATTCGAACATTACCACTGTAGTCACTACTAGAAACGCCAAAAATTTGCGTGCTGCGGGCGCCAATAACTAAAAGTGCATAGAAGGACTGCAATTCAGTCTTCCTATCCAACAGGGTCTGCGCTATAATATTCCAATATTTCCTAAATTCTCATACATTCTATTATTATCATTTTGAATCGCGGCAAAAATTTGCGCCCTGCACGCGCTTCCTACATAAGAATGATATGATGTTGGGGTGTGTAATTTTTTACACATTTGGTTCACACACATAAAACATGGTATGTCAGAAATGTCCCCGTGGCATGCGTTCTTATGCCGATTTTTAGAATTTGCAGTGAATACTCAAATCGTGTACAAAAACACTCAAATCGCATTCACAACAACCGATCACCCTGGTACAAACTACCAAGTACAAATACAGAATGGTAGTTTAGTTGCATGTACTCGTCCCTATTCAGATTTTCTCGACGACTTTTGAAATTCTTCAGCTGATAAAATTTTATTAAAACAAAATAAAGAATATTCAGTTTTAAATTGAAACTACCATAATGTTGGGTGTTGGCTTTTGGTTTGACCTACTTATCCTTCCATGAAAAAAGCATACAAAGATACACGTGTGGAGATTGACTGGAGGAGAACGGACTTGATTATTTGACTGTGGAAATCAAGTAAATGAAAAATATAGTTCATGACTTGAGAGCTAATAATTTCAAACGAACTCTGTTGAACTGTGCCACATTTATTTTCCCAGTTAAGAATTCAATGCTTTTGATATTCGAATGTAATAAGATTGGTTTCGACATCCTTGTGGATTGACAATTGACGTACAGACAATGGTAGCGTACGTGCCTGCTTGCTGTCTATGCGAATTTAAAATGTGAGCATTTCTGGAACAGACGAAACGGAACCAAACACACGCAAGACAATAAAAGGACAGGGACGGCTCTCACTTTGTCTGTGACACTTTGTCTGAAACTTCTGTTTATCTGTTCCAGAAAGCAAATAATGTTTGAATCCACGGTGAAACGATTGGCACTTCTGGTGGTGGTGTTTGTATTGATACAAATTGCTGACTTAAAGAAGGTAAGTGACATTCAAAATAATAATAAAAAATATATATTAGAAAAATCACCATTTTAATATCCATAATAATGATCACGGCCATTGGAGTATCATGTATCCTGCATAATATTTTAAATTTCTATTCCAGTGCAAATCAAATGCGGACTGTATCCTGGAAAAGTGTGAAGACGGAAGAGAACCATATTCTGTCTGTCTAAAGGATATCTGCGAATGCTCTTCGTACGATGTTTATGATTACGCTAACACTGTTTTGGTAAGTATCACGTCACTAGTCAAATTGCATGTCAAAAAATGAACATGTATAGGTAAAACATGGTACCGTATAATACCGAACAGAAACCCGGGTTACTATTTAAATTCGCCGCCTCCAGACCCGGTTTATA
>JAQIXO010001808.1:0-11277 GCA_034700305.1 Protaphorura armata | reverse complement strand
TCATTCACCAAAAATAAATATAGACACACAGAGTTGTACATTTGAAAGAGAATGTATGAGACCCAGAGTATTAGTTCAAACAGACTAAGTTTGTGAGATTGGGTAATGATATACATGATAAAGATAAATCGGAAAATGTTGTAAATAGCCCTACAGGTTTTCAACAATGATTTGATGATTTTTCGTTCTTCTCGCACAACACGACTTTCGATAGAGTGCCATTTCCAACCATGTATACCTGCATAGTATCCTGCTCTCATGACAAATGCTAACATTTTCGACGTTTCTTCTGCAATCATCTTTACGATATTATCTGATTTTACAAACTACTTTTTTGAAATTTTGTAACTTTATAAAAATTGTGAGCTAAAAATGTCGTGTATTCTAGGTTTTAACCGAAATGATGATGATCGTGTAAGTATTCTTCCACTACGTAAATCGTTGAATTATACGAAATACTCCTCAAAGTGTATAAAACCCTACAAAATAATGATATAAGAGGAGGTAGTGGGTCAACCTCGTGTGCACAACAGAAATAGAAGTAGATGCGGCTGTTCGTACTGTATTGTGTAAGGAATTTGATGAAATAAGATGTAAATAAATAATTTTTAATTCAATCCAACAAGTAGTTGAGCAACTCAACACAACAAACGGTTAGGGATTATACGTTATATACAAGTAAGTCCTTCATAACCATGTATGTGAAATCCTGGGTTTTGTACAACTTTCCAGTGCACCGATTTTTGACAATTTTCCGAGCCAGCCTATTTGATGTAAAATACTATAAACACTCTTGGTCTGTTTTTCCGGTCAACTGAGCGTCCGTCCTCACCTTAAAAGTAGAGTTAAAACAGCATTGACAGCGTTCAACATAATTTTAGGAAATGTAACGCTCGTGAGTTCAAATGGATCCGCCCGCCACGTTAGAGGGTGATAGGCCAAAATGTACTTTCCAAGAAGATTTCACTTGATGGGTGTTACATAACAACAATTAACTACATGAAATCTTCTTGGTACTTTCTATCAAATATATTTCTAACAAAATGGCGATGACGAATAGTTGCTATGAACAGTTCTGAATTTGACGTCAGTTGACAACACATTGCAAGAACTTTGTTCGTGACATAACAATTGGACAGAAATGTTGGGATAGCGAATAGGCGAAGTAAATTCAACGATGTTGTTGATTCAGATTGAGGTAGTTTCACGAAGCAACAATGGAGTGAAGTTATCATGAGGAAAGTTGATGTCAAGATTGATATAGGCATTATGGGTCTTCCGACTTCCTCAACGAAAAAATTATGACCAATGTAAATTGCTTTGTAGATTAAATGAGCGAGTCTGACATCTTGTCTTAATGAAGTCACAGCGATTCTAGGAATATGTGCGAATATTATACTGAAGATAAAATTTGAACAGGAAATTTGGCCGAGCCGAAACTTTACCTGGTATTAATTTGTATCCATTTAGTAATTCTATTCAGACAAATTACCCCCGTAAATCCAACCATTGTTAAAGTTATATAATTAATCAGGGAAATGTAAATGAATACTGAGAGTGGCAAAATGAGGTAGGCTGTAGAGACACCGTCGGGTTTGAGAAGTCCAAATAATTTTAATTCATTTTGTAGCACGAGAATGATTAAAAATGCGACAGCCGTGATGAATAAAATAGGGGAAAATAGAATAAATCTGCAGAAATTCTCAAGCCCATCTTTGGTAAATGGACTACGAGGGATGTGGAACAATTTTACTGTGTAGAATAAAATAGAAATCACTTACAGCTCACCAATTATAATATAAAAAAATTAATATTCCATTTTACCCATTTTTCTATTGACCAAGAGAATGGAGTTGATTCCAGATAGTCCGACTTCATTCAAAACGACGAAATTTATGGATGTAACGGAACAAGCCTGTAGGAGGACGACAGAGAGCCAAATTATGACTTCAAAAATATCAAGAAGTTGAATTTGCGAGACAATAAAAAGAGTACAAATCAGATTTAAAAGAATGTGAACAAATGCGAGATTATTGCATGACTTTATCTTTGTATTTTGTACTAGACGATTTTTACGGGTATTCCATTTCCAATCGTGCACGCCGGTTTTGTAACCTGCCCGAAGAACAAAGGCCAATATTTTTAGTGTATTGTCCGCAATCATGATTTATTTTTTGAAGTTTGAATTTTCGTCAGACAGAAATTTACCGAAGTGGTATCCTACTCAAGTACACACTTCAGTTTGAGAATACGCGATATATATTTCCTTGCAAGCAAGTCAGCTTTTCTTGTATTTGACAAAAAAAAGTGGTTACATGTTACATCTAAGATCATAAGATTTCAAGTTGAATTAAAATTGAGCAACCCCAGCAGCTATCCCGAAAGACTCTGCAATACTCATGAATAACATGAATATTTTCATATCTCGCGTTTGTATGTCGTGCCGCCGTGAAAAATGAAATTATTTACTCAATGTAAACCTTGATTATACGAATAGGTGGTATTTTTGAGGGGAGCCATTATTGCGGAACCTTGAAAATATGAAAATATGATGTACTGGCTGTTGTGAGTCGTACGTAATTTGCTAAAATTGCGAAATCCATCAAACCCATTATAGCTATTATTTATTTGAGTTTGATGGATAGTGTGATAACGTATTGACTAAAGTCGTTCGAACGCAAGGACACAAACTCACAATACAAACAAAAATATTACTTAAAATTCTGACGCTACACCGAATGATATTGTCATTTAGCATTCATACATATTATAAATTATTCACTCTTGCTCATAGGTACTTAATTGTAATCAAATTCTGAAATCATATTATAGCATGTACCATATGCTTCCTCGCAAAGAAGGTCTTCCGTTAAATCTATAATTCTAGAAAGAAAAATCACTAATTTATTAATGATCACTGCCATTCAACAATGGTAGCCTTGCGACTCAGTATACTAATTTGGAAAAATATTTTTGTTGTCATAACTAGGTAATTCACAAGAAATCAAAATAATTAAGAACTATATAAATGATTTTGCAAAATTTGACAGGATCCCTTAAGTGCAGTAAGAACAACTTCTTCCATCACTTCTTTCGGCAACTTAAACTTATTTCGAAAATCTTCAAAAAACGAAGTAATCGTTCCACGCGCACCAATCAAAAGTCCAATTGTCTCTAAATGTCTTAAACGATATCTCTCCAATAAAAACGGAATACACGGGTCGTAAATATTTTGTTTCTCCGCATTCATACGACCTGCCTGGGCCTTATCTTCTTCCATTCGCACAGTTGGGTCAATAATATTAGAGCACTTAATTGGTTTCTGAATTTGAGATCAGTTTACATAGTTTCTAAAAGTGATTTGCTTGTAGTTATTCTTTTAATTCTAATATTAATCGTTACGTACTTCGTAAAGCACCACAATTCACGTAACAGACGAAGAGAAGTCTTCAAATTCTACCTCTGCGTGAAATTCCCACAGTTAATTACCAGTAGGCAGAAATTAATTTATGTTATGGTAATTATAAAAAACACAACTCGACGGGGTTCCATACTTGCCGTGATTAAAAGGACAGATATCACTTGGGTTAATCCTTGAACTTGCGCGTTTAATAATTCCTAGAAAATCGTCCGACTAAATTCTGTAGGGCTCACAATCAGTTCCTGGAATGTGCATGGGAATTTAATTATAATTAAAGGATTGAATAAATTAACAATTAATCTACAATGCTAGCAATTTTTCTATATCTAATCTCGAACACAATCTTTTCTCACGCGACTTTTTCACACTTGTGTGCATAAATTGGTTAGCAGATGACATCCGTCCAGGGTTTTCATATGACTCAATTTAAAGGGATTATTTTCAGAAACTGCTATTAATCATGCTCATTGCTCATTAACATTTAAATTCATTTTTACTTTTCACATCACTATTCTTGAAAAACAGAATGTAAAATCTTTAGCTCAATCATTCGTACTTTGAATGAGACTTCGTCAAGTGCCGATTTGTCATTAGTCTTCTTGATTTTAGACAAAGTTCATTCTGTCTAATTGGAATTTAGTGATTAGTGAAGTTTCAGGACAAGAAACTATTTTAAATTACACAAATACACAAAATAGCACAGGGTAGGTGTGAAAAATTTGAGATTCAAGGTAATTATAGTTATACAGAGTTCTTTTGGTGAGATTCCATCGCATCCATTATGTTTAAAATTGACCTAAAATTAGATTCGACCATTCAACAGTTTACTGATTTGTGACGTTCAGTGAATGCGGAATGCTGCGGTCGAGTTTTCCTAACTAAAGTATGAATCAGTAAAGTTTAAAGTATGAATCTTTTCTAAACGAGTATCTTGTATACATTAATTGTAATACTCACATGAGTCTACAGTAATTAGTCCAATAAAATATACTTTCCCCTGCTAAAATATAAAGAAAGATAGGAGACTATGCGTTTCTCACTTTTCTTAATAATTATCGTAATCGTAATTATTGAAAGAGTACAACCACAACTCACAATAAATTGAACCACCCGAAGTGAGTGAAATGATCCCATAGTGCAAGTGATTCCATTATCGAGTAACTAACGTTATTAAACACTACTGACTGAATATTCGTTAATAAAATCCATTACAGCGAGTAGATGTGGTTTCACTGTATAGTTGCGATAATCGAAATGTCCTTAAAAAAAAGTGAATATACGAATCTTCAATTCTTCCTGAAAAGGCAGAGTAGGAGTTAATAATTAATACACATTAATTAAAAATGTCTAGTCAAAAATCATGAGTGAACATCACCCAGCACCTCTTCTGCAGTGTCTAAGTAGGTAGGCGCTGCGCTGGAATAGTAGAGGTATCTTATTTGATGTTTTAATCAAGGAGAATGGACGAATCATCAAATGTTTAAATTGACTATGACTATGCGATTTGCTTGATTTGTCCAGACTCCTTGGTTTTAATTATCGCATATGTCCAGAAACTCGGTCATGCCTATCGCTGCGAAGTTCAAGATTTTTTAAAAAAAAATATTCTTAATTTTATTATGATGGCAAGTAGCAACTAATGAGAAAATCACATTACTTAATACTACTTCCAGTTCGAACGAATTTAACTGACGTTAATTATTCCCACCAACCGTTATTCCCACGGACGTGAAAACTGGAATAGAGCGTGTAAAACTTTCACACAATAGATAATCCAAAGGAATCACGTCAAAGGATTTAGTTTCATTCAGTGTATTATGACGTTTTCTTGTGCTTTGGGTAATTCTTCGTTTAGTTTCAATCTCAGTTTTCCTTTAACCATCAGCGTGTGCGTGTGCGTGGTCTTGATTTTATTCTAGCACAGAATTATCACTAAAAGAAAATATTTTGTTCATACAAAAACTTTAGCGGAAAATTAATACCCTCCGGCTTCATCATGTAAGTTTATCAGTAGTGGTTAGAAATACCTGACTTTCTCTACAATTATATCGCAGATCTTAGGCTAGGGGAGAGAGAAAAATTTGTAGGAATAGTCTAACAATAAGTTAATCTAAAATTTCGAGGAATCCAATCCGGTTACAGTGAAACGGCAGGGGTAGATAGTAGATTATTATACAATTTTTCATTTTTCATTTTGATGTGTTTGTTTTTATTTGGCATGATACGTTCACATTTTTTTCTTATCAGGTATCTTATCAGGTAGAATGATCTTGATCGTTGAAATTTACAAGAGATAGTATTTTCTAAAAGCGAAATTTCTCTATAACAATTATCATTCGGTACTTCAGGATCGTTCAATTGGATTTTATTATGTGCATTAATTTATAGTGTACACTAGCTATTAGTTGTGGCGAGATCTTTTTAATCAGTGCCCCAAAAAAACAGTCGCTGATCACTTCTGTAAATTATATGATGTAGATTGAAATGTGATTTCTTGAACATTTTTTGACAGTATTAAGTAGTGGAATTGTGTTGTGCATTAACTAATTTACTCCAAGCATCTTTTAATTTCTTTGTTTTTTTTACCTCTACATTTGCTGCACGGAAATCAAGATTTTTTAAATACTCATGATCTCGACTCCAACATGCGTCATTGATTCAGACACAGATTCAACTACCAAGAAATTCCCATTCTGCCATCATACGCAGCATACTCCAGGGTTTTCACATAATAATCATTTCTTGCATAATATCTTCATAATATTCCTTTCAGAATTGAAGGAGTTCAAAAGATCATTTCCTGTTTTGAGGAATTCTGTGATTCTTATTGTCAGTTTAGTGTAAATTATGGTAAACACGTAACAAAGTGATGCTTGTGATTATTAACAAATATTTAGCTTCGAAAACCGGCTGAACTCTGACATTTAACTTTTGACTACCAAAAAATTACAATCGGACAATTTCTCTCTATTTCAGCTCAATTGGAACCAAAAACTACAATATTGTTTTATAGGAAATTCGCCTTAACTAAATAATGAACGGATTTGAACCAAATTTCAGGGCTTCAACCGTACCACAACGAATCATTGAATTTTCAAAAAAACTCTCCAAGCATTTGAGTATGGGTGAAGATCCAAAATTATTAAGTAAGGAAGAGAAGGCAGGATTCATGGAATTGTTTCCAGACTTACTTCAAGATTTGACGGACCAACCAGAATTAAAAGATATGGCAGATACAAATCGTTGGATGGAAAAAATGATGCAGTACAATGTTCCGCATGGAAAACGGAACAGGTGACCTAATAATTGAAACTTTTTATTTTTTATCCTATAAAACTTTATCAATTACCTTCCCAATTTATTTTGGCCGTTTCAGGGGATTAGCCACTGCCATGGCGTACAAATACTTGGCCCCTAATGATTTAACTGAGGAAAATATTCAACTCTCCTATGTGCTTGGATGGTGTGCGGAAATTGTAAGAAAATTAATACAATATTTTGGGCAAGGATAAATTTAATCCATGCTTTAATTGTGTTATTTTAATTAATCATTTGTAGCTTCAAGCGTTTTTCTTAGTCGCGGATGACATTATGGATGGTTCGGAAACACGTCGTGGGCAACCTTGCTGGTACAAAGTGGATAATTTGGGTCCTGCCGCATTCAATGATGCCGTGCTTTTAGAAGTTTCCATTTATGCTTTGTTGAAAAAATATTTCCGTGAGAAGGACTACTATGTTGACATTTTGGAAATCATGCATGACATTACTTACAAAACTATTTTTGGACAAAGTTTGGATACTCGTACTGGGTTGGAGAGAAATATGGATGAGTGAGTTTGAAATTTATGTTCAAAAATAAAAATTAAAAGTTATTCAGTACGGGCTATTCTATACGTACAGTGAGTCTCATAACTTTTCCTTAGTACTATTTAAATTAAAAATTATATCAGGAACAGGGAAAATGAATTTTTGTAATTTTTGCAGACGTATAAACCGTATGCATATCATTATAATTTATAAAGTCAGATTAATCTCTCAGTATAATTAACACGACTGCCGTGTTAGTACATCTTGTTTCAAGATAATACATAATTTCTCAATCATTTTTTTAAATTTTGACTGTAATATTTGCATTTTGTCTTGAATTCCAGATACACCATGGACAGATATTGTGGAATTGTTAAATACAAGACGAGTTTTTATTCATTCACACTCCCAGTCGCACTCGCGATGGCCATGGTGAGTTTCCACGCTTTATCCGTCAAAAAATATTAAGATTGTACGTAATGTACGCAGTAATCATAATCATTGTTAACATAATCAAACAGCAAAATTCAATTCTCACGATTTTAAATTTACGACAGTATTTACATACGGCACTGATGCCATTTGCCATATGAATCTAAATCAAATCCGGGAGAGGAAACGCAAAGGGTGTAATATTTTCCCACAGTATCAAGTTAACTTTGTAATTTTTCATAATCATTTTTTTGCCGTGAGATTTTATGGATCATGGATCAGGCCACATGTCAAGTTCACGTCTGTACTTTCAATCTCAACGGGGAATCCCAGACTCCGTAATGAATTTGATAGGAGAGCATCGAACAAGTTTGCGATGAATGAAAAAAATAACATGAAATCAGTGTGTATTATTTGTAAAAATAATACACACATCATTTGGTCTAGGAATTATATAATTTTACCTAGGAAAAAAAACGCGTTTTCATATCCTTAGCACATCAAATCGGAGGGAATACTCAAGCTGATTTTCTAATGATTTTACTCTTGTCAATTTAAATGTATAGGCTGGAATTAAAGACCCAGAACTCCAAAGACAAGCGAAGACTGTGACTCTAGAAATGGGTCACTATTTCCAAGTACAGGATGATTTCTTGGATTGTTTTGGAGATGTGGAATTGACCGGAAAAATCGGGACGGATATTCAGGATTGTAAATGTTCTTGGCTTTTTGTGACGGTAAGATCTGTTTCATCTCATTCGATGACTGTCAAAGTCTTAGATATCAAAATCAAGATAACTATCAAAAGTATTTTTTTTTATTGAGACCCAATAATTTTTCAAATACATGGCGGTCGAGTTCGAGCAATCATATATCTTCTGATCAATGGTGTAGTTTGTAGTAGTACACTAATGAACCCAGTGTCGATATTATAAGCGAACATTCTCCGTGAAATACCCAAAGTACAAGTAGTCAGAAATTAATTCATGTTATGGCGATTAAAAAAAGTTATTACCCTGAATTAATATCCATTTGTTCCATTTTTGGAAATAAAACCTCCAATATCTTACATTCCAAACATTCCGCTAACATTTCTATTACCAATATTGCAGGCAGTACAAAAAGCTACACCGGAGCAAAAGACATTTCTAAAGGTATACGTGGTTCCTAGCACTTTAAAACTTTTAAAACTAAAATTTTTTTTTAAAAAATAATTGTGTAATATTTTAGGCGAATTATGGACAAGAAGATCATGAGAAAGTTGGAAAAGTTAAACAACTGTATGAAGAATTGGGAATACAAAAAATGTATCATGCTTATGAGGAACAAACTTACAGTTCAATCTCAGCACATATCCAACAAATGGGTGCAGGTCTTCCAAAACAACTTTTCGTCGATATGCTTCAGAAAATTTATCGAAGACGCAGTTAAATTAACTAGGCACATATACCTTAAAAAAAACTTGGGCCTAAATCGCAGTTGGCAGTTGCAGTGGAATTAGCGGCTGGCTAAAAAGGGTTATTACATTTCAGACTAGTCTGCTTGGTGCTAAAATAGAAATAATTACGTATTCTACAATTTTCGAAATCACTTTCCTCTGTTCTATAATTCTTTGAGAGATAAATTTTAGTTTTATGCGAATAAACACAATAAAATGTGTATAACTGAAAGTGAAGCCTTGGAGGAAACATTTTATTTTTTTTTCATTTGCAAAACTCTTACATCTTTATGTATACACAAATGTCATAAACATTCGAAGGAAACATCCACTAATTATCTTGTACTTAGCAGTAAAGTTATGACAGCATTAATTACATTTGACAGAATCTTGAGTATCGTTAATTTTGTTAATACAAAGGGATTCACACGCCAAATCAATGGTCGACAAGAATTCATGTATAATTTATTCACTTTCCTCCGGAGAAACTGGTGCTGACGAAACGATGTGATGAAAAGATTTGAATTTTTAGTAATTTGATGGCACAGTTCCAGAACTGTTTTTGTTATAAACAATACACAGCAGTATACTGAAATTGCACAGGCACGGAACAGCATAGTTGTAATTGTAATATTCTCGAATTTCACGAAACAGATGAAGAGTGATGTTATCATAGTAGCTGTGCCAGTAAAAATTGAAACGGGTAAAACGAGCTGACCAATTAGCGCATTCATAAAATTCTGAAATATACAGAATGCTCTGTAGGTTGTTTGGGATCGTCGGATGTCTTCTCTGGTTAAAATTGAATCGGTCCTGGAAAAAATGGATTAGACCACTGTATTAATATTCATACATCCTGGGTACATATGTAGAGGCCCATTAAATTTGAACTGATCCAAAACTTACCACTTGAGGCTGTGAAGCCATTTTGATATTGTATTGACGTGAACAAATCCCGCTGTTACAATTGTAGTATATGTTAAATAGTCAATTAAGAGTACACACGAAAGTGCAAACGTTCCTATTGTGAGTCCCATTGTTGAAGATTTTAAAAATATTGAGTAGAAATCAATTATTTTTATGTCAAATTGAGTAAGACACATGCTAGTGCATAGCACTAATGTGATGTAGACGAATGGAGTTACAAATATTATGAACAACATGAAGCCCTCTAATCCGTCTTTGTAAAATGGACAGTTTGGGAGTTGAAAAAATTTCACTGTCAAATTAAGTAATAAATATTATGGACAGATTATAAATTATTATTGCTGACAAAATGTTTACGTACTCATTTTCTCGTTAAACAAGATGAGTGAGTTGATCCACACAAGTCCGGCCGTACTCAATGCACGTAAGTAAATAATTGTACATATTTCTAGCGACGAGATTGTGAGGTAAACGATTAATTCAAATACGCCAAGATTGTTGTCAAGAACTGAGATCCAGATTAGCGTATAAATTATCCAAGCTACCCGAATCAAGATATGAAGTGTTGTGAAATAGTATCTTAATGTGTACGGATTATTACACTTCAGCACTAGGACACATTTTTGGTTATCCCATGAACAATGATGTATACCGACATAATAACTTGCTTTAAATAACCAGCTTAACACTCTTATGCTCATTCGAGAAATCATCGTTATTTTTAAATTTAGATTTCGCTTCTGCGATTACTAATTCGATTTTCAGGATTTCATTTCAGAAATTTAAGAAAACTGTTGACTTTCCAAAAATTGACAACAAAGTGAACCAGCCGTCCAATGAATGACGCTTGACTAAAATGGCGTTGTAACAGAATCCATAGTGCGACGGAAAATATTTCCATGTACGTTTACCTCATTTTTGGGGAGCGTATTGGATGAATACTATTAATAATTTGTATGTATCGTACATATGTGTATTACTCAAATGGTGCAATATTTTAATTAGACAAGATTGGGCTGGAAAAACATGTACTGTCTAGTGCTGGCCACATAATGTGGGATCAAATTAATATTACATGATCTCTCCGAACAGATAGGAAATGATAAGCATTAATTGTACACTGAAATTCTTCGATATTGAATTAAATATGTACAGGACGGGATATAAGTACACACGTCGGACACAATGCATGGTTTAAGAAATCTTCACTTTTAACACAGGTAAAAGTAAAACTTAATTACCAAGACAGGAT
>JAQIXO010001807.1:0-11277 GCA_034700305.1 Protaphorura armata | reverse complement strand
AATTCATTGTCATGTAAAAATTTGACGGCATGACACATTTGGTATGAAATGTGACGCACTTGATCCAAAGGGTATGGCGTGTAAGCGTTGTCTTTCTGTAAAGGCAAATAAAATACATAAAGACATACATAAGAAATTGTCAAGTGTCAACTGGGTGGTAAATTAAGCCTAGTAGTCTAAGTCTGAGTCTGGGCTGCGTCATTTCCTTGTCGACTGTCGAGTCAATGGCATGGGATATTCAGAGAAAAAAAATAAAGTTAGGAATGTAAAGTGATGTCAGGAGTGAGAATAGCTGAAACAACATAATGTGATTTTGGATTCACTCCAATTGAATTATAAATGATCAGATCTACGCAGTGAGTACATAATTATTTCAACATTGCAGAGAAAGTCTGAGCAGATCTGAATCAAAATAACAAATACAATTTCACAATTAAATCGCATCCGTAAACAACACCAGAATAGTGCCAATTAGAGATCAACCCAAAATATTGCGAAGAATCAAGTCAACTGTGATTGAGTTTCGTGAAAATATTTAAATCACGTCAATGTGATTTGATAACCAGTCGTCGTATTTTTGTACACTTACAGGGTTGGTAAAAAATAATTGATTCTAGCCGTAGAACACATTTATGAAATAATGATACAATTTTTTTTTACAGACTTAGGAGTTAGGACTGCATCCCACATTTGCATATTAGCACGCGTGGTAACAGCAACTGTATATCCTTGTACATGGGAAGTGAATTGAGTCTCCTGAATCATATTAATTTAGTATTTCTAGCTCTCCTTGCCAAGTTATTTTCATTCCGGACCTTGCATACGTTACGTCCACATGCTTCATTTTTATTATCAGCCCACATTTTATTAGCAACTTACCAGGAAATCAAAGACACTGAGTCCAAGCATTTCAAAGGCGATGGTGATGTGACCATGGTAGTCAAACCAATCAAGCATCTTCACACATAGGCTGGAAGGGAGAAATATTTAAATGGTTTTAGTCACAAGGTATGCTGGACAATATTTCAAATAAAGTCTTTCTTATTTTAACTTACTGTCTGCCATTGGGATCTCTCTCCGCCAATTTCTTCAACACATTGATTTCCAGCTTTGCAGCTTCTCTGTACTTCTCAACGTTCTTAATGATCTTCAATGCTATCAGTCGGTCTCTGTCAAAGGAAAATTCAACACTTTAAAATCACAAGTATACGATAAGGTATAGGTAGGGTACCCCTAGTAGTAGGTTGTTCTTTGGAGTGGACAAGTGTTGACATGATTTTGAAGAGTCGTGAAAATATTTGAGGTAATGCATGGGAGGAATGGGAGCATGAATAAATTGATGGAAAGCCAAGTGGATCAAGAACAACATGGTTGGATGGAACGATCTTATCATAAATCCTACGGCTAGGTAAATTTGCCACTCATTTTGAGGAATCCTAAATTAAAACTTAAGTGTCCTAGCGTCCTACACCCACCCACCCGTCTCATCTCAAAACCTGCCTCCATAATGACACCACACACGACAGACGACGACGCACGAGTCAAAATGACTCAGTAAGCAGAGTGTCGTAATAAAAACTTTCCTTGTAAAATTGAATTACGCTTTATTCGGATGAAATGACTATTCATTTCTTGGAAGAGAATTGAGCGTAGCGCAAGAGAAAAAATTAACTTGCTCCTAGTTTTGTATTTGTCGTGATGTAATTCTAAATATAGTCACCAAACACTGAACACATCTTTACTAGAATTCTTCACTCCAAATGCATCATTATGAATTTTGCATTATCAAATGCACATTTTTTGGCGTCATAAGGAAATGTGGGTGCGCAGAACAATTTATTGACAAAATGTCGTTTGAATGCATTTGTGTTTTACCCCTGGCTGCTTCTAAAATTATGTTCTGAAAAATTATAGGAATGCGAGCAAGAATTCCTGGCCCAAATAGTTTTTCTCAGTGAGTCTAGGTTCTGAATAAATCGAATCTTCATAGTGAATATCAGAAAATAGAATTAAATGTCCTACTCACTTCTCCATGTCCTTGACCTTGACGACTTTCCCAAATGTCCCTTCACCCAGAGTGTCCAAAACTTTGTCTGAAACAATTAATCAAATTGGATTTTTAAAACTTAAAATTGTATCGACTTTCTTTCTATTTATGGAACTCGCAAACTGAATCAGGGTTGGATTGATAATTTCGTCACAGTTTGATCAAAGGAGGTTTTTCATCATATTCGTAGTGGAAATCCATGCATATTATTTATAAGGAGAGCTCACTCCTAGAAAATAACGTGACTTACATCGACCCAGTAAGATGTCGTGAGTGCGGTATATCAAATGCCCATCTTCATCGTCTTCAACGGGAGCGGACGGCAAATGGAGTAGAGAGGTCTGTCCAACCCAATCAAACAATATAAAAAATTAAACCAAAAAATTTAATTAATTTTAGTAATAACAATTTAGCCTGAAAAATTCCTTACGTTATTTGTTATCACAGACTTCGTTAAATTTGCATTTTCATTCCTTAAGATTTTCGCGAGTGGATGTTCATCCATACAAGCCGCTGTTGCCATACTAGGGCCATTATGACTAGCAATCATTAAAGCACTCGACGACGGCAATCCTGTCGTTGAACTCATGACCCCATTACTCAGACTCAAATTCAAATTATGATTCAAATTCAAACCACTCGCAATCGTCGTCGAATTTTGTAATCCTAACCCATGATTTATATTTTGACTCGGCGCCATTGCTCTGCTTCGATGTTCCAATAATTCTTCTTCATTTTCTCTCTTAGCTTTCACAGAGTAACTCAATCCCGAATATTTTCGTATCAATTCTTCAATCTCAATTTTCCTTTGAAAATCTTCAACCTCTTCTTCTTTGTCTTCACCACAGGTTCCATTCAATTTCACAGTTGTTTCTTTCACGGGGGTTTTCCACCCCTCATCCCCCCTATTTTTGGGGGTGGTATGATATGCCAATACATGGGACGAAGTCGACGTTGAAATTTTATTTACATTATTGTTGTCATCATCATCAAGCTCCGCCCCCACGCCGTGCGCATGCTCTGTCGCATCTCCATTGCAAAGTACAGTGGGGGCTAGGGGGTCAACTTCGACGATATCCACATCCGCACCTCCTAACAAGGGGGAGGGTTCTTTCGGGGGTGCATAGGAGGATTTGTGTCTATATCTTCTGTAGTAATATCTTGAGGGTAGCTTCCCCGACCCTTTCCTTGTGAGCCCAGTGCCATTTTCATCTGTATCATCAACATCCTCCCCAGCACGATAGGCCGAGGTTTTAACACTAGTTAGGTCTCCCGTTATGCTTCCCTCTTCTGAGTCATGTCGTAACCCAGCTAATGCATGGCTTGTGCTTGACCTTGATAGAAGCCCCGCCCCGTAGCTCCGCCCCCTGTCAGGCCGGGCATAAGCCGACCCTGACCCTGACCCTGACCCTGACCCTGCGCCTGAACCAGGTCGTCGGGCGAATTCAGGCACTGATTCTAGTCCACTTCCAATACCGTAATTATTGTAAGCACTACTCCCCAAGTAACTGCTACCTGTGTAAGGATAATGTTGTCTGCTACTGGCACTAGCTGTCGTAGATGGCGCTGCAGGCTGATAGCGTGACGACCCATAAGTTGACCCTTGACCTTGACTTAGCCCTGGGTCATGCATCACACTACTACTATAACTTTTTGACAAACCTAATGCTCGGCTGGGTGAATAATTGGAGGAGGAGTAAGCAGATGGCGCTGGGTGTCTGTCTCTAGATTGGAGGGCGTAATGATCAGCCACAACTGGATTTCTGGACGGAGGGATTCCATAAGAACTAGCACTTTTTGATAATGAATAATTTCCACTAGGGGTATAATCGGACAAGTCATTTCTCCTACTGCTGGTAGGGGGTGGGGGGTCATCCCTCCCGGTTCCCCACCTGGATGATGATTTTACACCCCCATTACTCGTTCCGACACCACTACTTCCACTTCCGGTGTCTGAGCCAAATAATCGATTGTATCTCTCAGAAAATTTCATCTCAAGTTCTTTAAGGCGATCATTCCCGAAATAATTGAAGGTTGTCGATTTCGCCGCAGAGGGCGTCGTCGTCGTCGTCGTACTACTATCGTCCCCATAATGCTTACTACTCACACCAGAGGGTAGAGGCGGTTTATACTTCACATAATGGTAGTCTGATTGAGTTGAACCGATTGAGCCGTTTGATTCTCTTCTCCTAGGTGGCGCGGCACTGCTCGTACTACTACTGCCGGCACTACCACCGCCGCCATATTTTCGTTCGCTCAGCAATGGCGATTCCGTGCCGTGGCCTTTTGAATAATTTCCATTACAATTACTAGGCGTTGAATAATCAGGTCGCGACGAATATGACGATGATGATGATGTCGCGGAATTCCCAGAAATCGTTGGTAAATTTTTGGACGTCAGTCTATGTAATAGATTAGTGCACGATTTTACGACGTCAGAGTCTAATAATTGTGACACACTTGTCGTTGCGGATCGTCCATAAAAATTTCGACGGGCTGGTCGCGAAGATGATGAGGAATTTCCAGAATTCGACATGGCGGAGAAAATCAAAATTGCAAGGATGACACAAAAAATCAGACGAATTTTGGCGAAATCGCGAACTGGAATATTCGCTCCCGTACGTACGTGTGAAATAAAATAACACAAACAAAAACTAAACTGCGGAGGTCAAATTATGCAGAGAAAAATCTATAACGTAAACGTAAGTGACTAGAAAATAAAGGAAGATCGAGGAAGGAATTTTTGTTGAATGGATTTTTCGTGTCTTTGTCCTTCTCCTCCGGAAGGAAGTTAAGTTAAGAGTCGATCACTCTACTTTCTACTAGTCTAAGAAAATTCTACACAAAACAACAACTTCAAAGAGAGTCGACGGAAGAAGTGAGTGCACGGAGTGCGGAGTTACATTTACATTTACGTATTTGAATCAGGACAGGCCAGGCCAGGGTCTAAGAGTTTAGTCTACTTTACTATGTACATTTTCAAACACAGTGCTATGGCTATGAACATAGAACTAAAAATAAGACAGTGAATTCTATTTTTTACTCCTGTATTATTGGCATCATCGTCTTCGTCATCCCACCCGCCCCGAACCCGATTCCCCTTTGCTGTACTGTACTGGAGACATACACCTTAAATTCTGTTCAACCCAAATTTTTTTAAACTTTATTTTTTCCTGGCAACTATCACCAACACCTAACTGGATGTGTAATGTGTAGATTTTATAAGACAAGACAACTGAAACCGAAATCGGTTATTCTGATATGCGCGCAGGGTTGCAGGCAAAAGGCAGGCACAACGACATTCATCTCATCCACAATTTTTTTTTGGACATTTACCAAATTTTGTACATACGGACCTGCATATAGCATGGGCTGTATATATGTTCATATATATTTTGTGCGAATTTGCATAGGTAATTCTACAGATGTGTTTTGATTGAGTTTGAATTTCCATGCATTGCATTGCAAAGATAAAATATATTGAACGGGACACTAAAACTGGTCATTATGGAACGGTGAATATTTTGGACATTCAGGCATATTACTTATAAGATATGAAAATGAGCGAGCGGACATGACGTCCTTAGATAATGCCTGTACACGTAATAATTCATAATATGTCATAGTCATAGCATTATCGACCACCAAGCATTAACAAATTTTCCAAGCTTATTTGTATGTAAAATGTAATGCATTTTATCTCATATTAATAATTGATAAAAGAAAATCTAGGGGATTTCTGATTTCTGTTCTGACTGCGAGTGTCGACGTCGAGTGCAGGATTTAATCTTTTTTACATTGCATTATTGCCGAGTTAATTTGCATACACGCGCTTTCGCTTTGCACTGTGAATTTGAATAATAGACCAATAAATGTATAAATGTATTGAACCGAGATAAAAATTAATCACACTTGAAGTGGGTCTGAATTTCACTGGAAATTCTTTGCATCATAATTGACATCACATCCCGCACCGCCTGATAAGAAAATTTGTCAGTAGCTAGTACGTTTAGTTTGTCCCATTATCTAGTTCTGTCATTCTACCTTGGACTTGTCCTCGTCTACTTCACTGCACGGAATTTGCAAATCCAAAATTTTGTCTCGTCAAGAATTATTAAATTAGATTTCAAATTGACAGAGAAAGGCAATGTCTGATTTCAAAGATCCATTCGTCCGTAAGTTTAACCTTAAGAATTTTGCCAAATTGACTTCATTGGCTATTAATACACAAGTTATCTGATTTACATTTCGTAATAATAAATTGAATAAATTGAATACAGTTGACTCTTCAATCATTGATGTGTTGGCTGGGGACAATGAGACGATTTCAAAATGGCCAGATATCAAAGACGCTCTTCTTCAAAAATACACTGTTCACAAACATGTCATCCAACAACAAATCAATAAGGGAAAACCATTTCCAGAGATTTGTCAAAAGACATTAGAAAAATGGATCGAAGTGGAAGAGACTGAAGCCACTTTCAATCAATTCTGTTCCATTTTGAGCAAATTGTCCTTGCATAAAGTAGAGGGTAACTAATTTTAATTAAATTAAATATAATTTAAAAAAATCAATTAAAGCAAATGTTGAAGTTATTCTCAAAATTTATTGTTAGAAAAGCTCAAGAAATCTCGAGATGCACTCCGGAATGGACCATCGATTGAGATCATTGAAAATGAAGCGAGAACTGAAGAAAAACTGCCAGTTCGGGTACTCGGAGGAAAACTGCAAAAAATTGAAGAAGAATTGCCAAAAATTGAAGAAGATCTACCGAAACATGAAAATACAATGGAAAATCTTAAGAGCGATGACAACAATAACGGAGAACGAAATTCTGAAAAAGGCGAAATTGAAATTGTAGCCGCCATTTCAAAATACAAGGCCGTCAAACGGGATTTAGGGCCAGACCACATAGAAACTTTCACAGCGAAATGCAAATTAGCAGTGATGCACGAAGAGAACGGAAACGTGAGTAAAGCTCTACGGATGTACAGAAAGATATGTTCAATTCGAAAGGATGCCCTTGGAGATGACCACGACGAAACGCTTAGCATCAAAAGAAAAATAGCTATCTTGAGTGATACAGCTGTGGAGTCAATTCTTATGTTGAGACAAGTGTATGAATCAAAATCTCAGACTCTCGGCGAAGATCACGAAGAAACTATGGATGCTGGGACATCTCTTGCAGAGGCACTCCAGAAGAATGGCGAACTAGACGAGGCAGAAACACTCTGCACTAAATTGTATGAACTAAGAAAGAAAAAACTGGGCGAAGAAGAAGATGAATTCTCGCTTAGATTGAAGAGCGCCATCGCCGACATTTTGAAACAGAAAAAAAGTTACAATGCAGCCGTTGAAATCTACTTGGAAATCTATCCCATTATGACAAAAATACTTGACAAAGATAACCAACTTGGAATAAAAACAACAAAGACAATGGTTGAACTTGCAAATGAAATGGAAGATGTAATTTGTAACGTGAGGAAGTCAGACGCCGTTAGACGTGAGATATATGATCCGCTAGTTGAACTGTACAGGAAGCAATACGAGGTGGAGAAAAGAATTGAAGAATTGAAGGCTCCTAAATTTCGTGTGTCAAAACCTTCAGCTCTTGTACGATCACTACAATTCATACGTCAGATCAGCGAACCTGGTGATGTTGCGATTCCAACTAGGCCGGTAGAGGTTGTATATGAATATAAGACAAAAGATGCGGATACGAATGACACAGATCCAAAAGATGCAGACTCAAAAGACAATGAAAACGTAGATGAAAAATCAGAAGATACAGAAACAATAGGGGCAGCGGCGAAAGTAAACGACACAGAAAGCGAAGAGTCTAAACTCGAAGACACAAAAATGGATGACACGAAACCATTAGCCACAAAACTGGAAGACACAAAAACCGAAGAAAAAGAAGGGGAACACACACAAACCACAGACACAAAATTAGAGCTTGAAAAACTAGAGAAAGAAAAACTGGTGCTAGATGAAGAAATCAAAATAGCAGAACTCTCCATTAAACCAACAACAGACAAGCAAGCCGAAGACACGAAAAAGAGAACCGAACTAATCCAAGCACATCGAATCCTTGCCCATGCAACAGGATACGATAATCCGAGCGTCAATCAATTACGAGATCAAATCATTACCGACATATTTGAACCAAATGATTCATGGACATTAGACTTAGCAATTGATCAATACGGAAAAATGTTTCAACTCCGTGTTCGTGCACTTGACGAAGAAGATGAAGACACAATCGCGACCCTTGCGGGGTTGTCCCGTCTCTTCCTCTTAAAAGGATGGTTGGATGAAGCACTTAACGGGTGTCAAGCCATTTGCAGAATTTGTAAACAATTGTACGGAGACGTTGACAAGGAAACCGTGAGACGAATGAACATGGTTGCAGAAATCGTCATGGATCAAGGTCTGTGTACAGAAGCCATTGTCGTCTTCAAAGCATTGCTTGGAATCCAACGCGAAATACTCGGAGAAGAATCCCGTGAGGTTCTTCATACAAAATTGAACATTTGCAAGGCATTCTTAGGGAAGGGTGAAGACATTGAAGGGACTCTTGAATATTTGCATAAAATCAAAAAAGATCAGATAAGAATTTTAGGGGAAGAACACGGAGATACTTTAGTGGCAGCTCTTTCCATCGCAATTTTGGAAAGGCTTATCGGAGATTCCAAGAAAGCACTTGATATTTTCAAGAATTTGGTAGAAACTGCACCCAAAAATTCTCATGAACCTTTGGCAAAATACATGGTGGCAATGGGGAAACTGGGGATAGCTGAGACGATCCTTAAATTGATTCATAGCGGTGACGAAGAACACACTTTGACCGAAGCCATGGAATTTTGCAGCGAAGCTATTCAAAGCTTTAAAATTTCAGTGGGTGAAACGAATAGGATTACACTTGGGTCTGAGGGTACGCTCGCCGACCTTTACGAAGCAAATGGTGACTTTGACGAAGCCCTTGCCATACAAAAGAAATTGCTGGAAGCCAAAAAATTAAAATACGGCGAGGGTGACCCGATAACACTGAAATGTCAACTTGCCATAGCTGCCCT
Organism: Protaphorura armata; assembly: GCA_034700305.1. Lineage (NCBI taxonomy): Eukaryota > Metazoa > Arthropoda > Collembola > Poduromorpha > Onychiuridae > Protaphorura > Protaphorura armata. Next base: position 2,153 of record JAQIXO010001807.1, on the reverse strand, counting down.
CTACGAGAAGAAAAAAGAGCATGAAGCTGCCCATTCAATTTTTGTAGAAATTTACGAATTGAGGAAGAACGAATTGGGGGAAGATGATCCAACCGTCCTAAGGCTCTATTTCGCAGTAGGCTCTGCTAAGGTCGACTGCGGACTTGTACAGGAAGCTGCTTCCATATTTAAGGAAGTGTATTCCAAAAGAAAAACATTACTCGGTGAAACAGACGAAGACACACTCGATGCTCAAAGAGCCATTTCAATCTGTTTAGAAAAATTGGGGGAGAAGGAAGAAGCTGTAGAGATACGTCGAGAAATATGCAAAATATTGGAAAACCATTCGGGAAAAGATCACAAGGATACCATTCTAGCCAAGGATGAACTTGCCAGCTTACTTGACAACACAGACGAAGCTATACAAATCCACCGAGAATTACATGAAGCATTCAAGCGTACTCTTGGTGAAGATCACGTGATCACGTTGAGCCAATTAATCAGGCTAGGAGTAAACTTGCTCCGTAAAAATAAATTCAACGAAGCTTTGGAGACATTTGAAATTGTGCACAAATTTCGGACAAGGGATTTAGGGGCAGAGCATGAGGACACATTGGGTATTGGACAATTGGTTGGGATAACCCTTGAGTTGATGGGGAGGAAGAAGGAAGCCTTAACTATGAGTAAACAAATATACGAAATTCGTAAGCGGAATCTTGGAGAAGATCATAAGGAGACAGTTGAGATCAAACAACTCGTGGCTTCAATAACGATTAGCCTTGGGAAATGGGATGAAGGTGAGGCTCTCCTGAAATCCTTGCTTGACACCTGTATGTCATCAGCACAGAGCGATTCCAAAAAATTAATCACTATCAAACATGACTTGGCTCAACTCATTTGTGACAGAGGGCGCTTTGCTGAAGCCGTAAAGCTCATGCGTGAAATCTTGGAACAATGCATTCAGGAATTAGGGGCGGAACATGATCTAACCTTAACGGCAAAGCACAACACTGGGAATATCTTATTAGAGTTAGGTCAGTACACAGAAGCTACGAAATTATTGGAAGAAGTTGCAGAATTTCATCTCAACAAATCTGGGGAAGATAATGTGTCTTATTTAAATGCAAAATTCACAATCGGTGAGATTTTGGACAAGAGTAAGAAACCAGAAGATAAAGATAAGGCACTTGAAATATTTCGGGAAGTGAAGGAAAGACAAGCTAATCTTGTCCCACCGACGAATAGAACGCTAAATGCTATGAAACACGCAATCGCTATGAATATGACGTACAGGGGACAAACTGCAGAGGCTGAGAAATTATTGGAGGAAGTCCTTCAAATCCATCTGACTGTGTATGGGCAGAATAATATGAACACACTGAGGACGCGGAGGAGTATTGGAGATAATTTGGCCAAACAAGGAAAAATTGATGAATCAATCAAATTGTATGAAGAAGTCATTTCAGCTCAGAAAAAATTACTGGGACCAGAACACCCAGAGACATTGAATACGCAGAGCAGTCTAGCCGCCATTTTGGAAGTGAGTAAGAGAAAACGTGGACTTGATCAATCCCATGATTTGTACAAGGAAGTACATGAAAAAAGGAAACGTGTGCTTGGTGAGCAACATCCGGACACCCTCGAGACTCAAGAAAGGATGAGTATTGTGTCTGTCAAAATAGCAAGGAAAATGAACAGTAAATGTACGATTAGTTAATTGAATTGACTACAGACACAGAAATCATGCACACTCAATTAGTAAGTGAATTCTGTTCGTTAAATGAGTGATTTTTATGTTAACTACTTAAGCAGGCATCATATAATTATCCTGTGAAGTAAATGAATTTTAGTTATTGCAAAATTGTTACGGATTGATTGGATATTTTATTGTTTCGTTGATAAATAGGGATAAAAATTTTGCTTTTAATTTGCATTTTATAATTGTGGGAATTTTTGGTTCTAATTGACTACAAATTAATTAGTTAAGAGCCGATAAAACTTTGAACGTAGACCATTCAAGTGCATGCATGACATTAAAAGCAGATAAAATATGAGTGTTTACGTAAAATGAATTTGAGTGTTTGAAATAGTTAAAAAAATAATTAAAGTCCAAGTCGTTGTTTCACAAGAATTGTGTGATAATTTACGTTCTTATCAGTACCAAGTACGAGCAC
>JAQIXO010001806.1:0-11290 GCA_034700305.1 Protaphorura armata | reverse complement strand
GCGGAGATCAGACTGAAGGTTCTTCTGATGTCAGTCTGATGACACGATATCCATCATTGTGATGAACATATGATGGAGTCTGGTTTGCTGGGAAGGTATTTCAATAAATTCTTACACGACCACTAGAATGTAATCAAAGGCAATAATTTAAAGCTAATATGGATTATCGATGTCTTGCGTAATGGGAGTGGGGGGAGAGAAAACCGGAGCCACTAACCCGCCGATTTTGGTTGATTAATTTTTTTTCGAGACTTGATTTGATTTGATTTGATTTTTTATTAATGCGCTATCACTGAGCCATCCCAATACATTTAAGTACAAATAGAATACATTTAAGTACAAATAGAATACATTTAAGTACAAATAGAATACATTTAAGTACAAATAGAATCCAATCAAATAGAATCCAATAGAGACGCCATCGTATTTAATTAGATAGGTATTTTTCAAAATTCCCAATTGAACCCACTGCACACTGCACTGGTCTCAATTTTTTTCTTCAGATTTTCAACTTCGAAAATCATTATGGCTTGGTCTATAATATGTATTTTTCCAGCTTTCGACATTATTTTCAGTACTATTTTGTTTTCGGAAAAAAGTAGGCTTTCTCTCTCGCTTGCTCTGTCAAGTGTGCTTCTCATTTATTTTACCTACATGACTTATTCAAGATTGTAAAAAACTAATATGACATAGAACATATTTTTGTCGAGTGACATCAGAATATAAAATTATGTAAACTTGAGTAATTGGTGGGACAATGTTTGCCTTCTACAGAAAACATGTATGCCGTTTTCCACTATGCTGATGGATTTGATGATCCGATGGATCATTCAAAATATGGATCAAGCCATGCGGAACCACGGTGTATTTTCGATCATCATATTGGATCATACATCATATACATCTTTGACTTGACTATGCAGATGGTGATGATTGGACGTCCTCTGACTAAGAAAGATGATGTAATATCTCAACGAATCATGAATCCAAACTAAAGATATGAGTGTAACAATTCACTATTCTCTTCTAAGTTAAGCTAGCTAGAATATTATTTAATCGTAATTAGTTTGAGGACCCTACTAGATGTCCATATCGTTTCAGCTTTTGAAATGAGAATTGGACCAATTCATTCCGAAAAGTGCTGAAATACAAGTACAATTGTTTCAAAGTAAGTTACAATTCCGCACTTCCACTTTGTCCAAAAGTAAATAATATACTTTTGCATGTGCTAATGTATGCTAAACTGGGTAAAATTATTTCCAAAAAGTACTGAAGCAGATGTTGGACTTCCGGTCACCAGAAAGTGACCGTCGGTCTAACAATTAAAACACTGGAGATGGGCAGACGCAATACAACACTTCACGTTCATTTATTTCCTTTGTTGATATTTTACAGGCACATTTGATCTCAAACACAATTGAAGGAACAGATTTTACTCACTTACACTATCAATGAGAAAGATTTTAACTTACACCACTAACAATCACTTCACCAACAAAGATTTCAACTAACTAACGTTATACAGAGGGAAAGGAAAATACTAGCTGGTCTTTTTTGTGATTAAAGCCGAATGAAGAAGAGACCACTTTCAATGTTGGCTAGGTTATTTTATAGGGCGCTTTAGCATCTAATAATATTCCGAGACAGACCATCTAAGGTTCTGTCATAAGGTAGTGCGCAATAACTAAAGATTCTCAGTCTATTCCGTCACCTTAACATAAGCCAATTCTTACCAACTTAAACATGATCCTGTTCTACTTTTAGTTATGCTATTCTTATTTGCACTACTTCAGATTGCTACTTGCATAGATTTGCATATTTTCTTCTACAACACCTTAATAACATGTGGGAAGAAATAGCAGACTAAGATATTGGCAAGTGAGAGAAATCGGGGAGGACCCGGGTATTAAGAGTCTCCCGTTCTCTCCATACGAGAGATCGGATAGTGCTCTATACATGAGAGATGCTGAGAGTCCGCTCGGCTCTTTTACATGTTATCTTATTTCTATAGGCGTCCTTCCAGTCTTATAGGCTTTGGTGCTACTAGCATCTATTATTCTGATGGGAGCTAGGTCTTACAGTAGAAGTTCAAGTACTTAGAGAAATATTTGGTACTTGGAGTGGAAGTACTTGTACAGGTGCAATAATTACTTCCGCAAAAGTATTTGCGTACAATTTAGAAAGTAATTGATCCAAACCTGTTTAATACTAATTTCATGAGTTCGGTCAGTTCGGTTCAGTGAATTCGTCCCAGTTGATAAAGTTCGGATCATATGCAGACCACACTCATTCCCAGAAATTGCCCGAGTGGTATATACTCCCAGTATATTCCGGACAACAGTCCATACACACATCTGTGTCAGGATGAATACTTAAGGTCGATTTCCAAACTCGTTCATCGACGAAATGACCATAACAAACACTATTTCCTTATGTGAGGGTTTATGAAAGGTCTAACGCACAACCCCACATTCTTGTGTGCCAAGAATGGCTAAAACTTTCCTCGTCCACAATAAGATGTTCATTAATAAACGAATAAAGCACTTGTTTATTTTCTTCTTATAAATTTCAGCCGTAAACATACAATTTCTTTTCTAATTTTCATGAATTGTACTTAACTATCTTTTGAAGTATGAATTTTTGACCACAATCAATAAAGATACGTATTAGTTAAAAAGAGTGTGGCAAAAAAATCCTGGAATCCAAATCGTCATGGTCAAAAGAACACTATGGCCAATAAGGCAAATAACTATTACCTCTTGTATCTCTGGTAGTACTTCGTTGTCAGCGATTCATAGCACGAGAGTGTTGAGCTCCGCATGATGGAAGGCTGAGCCTAGGGCGCTTTGGCATCTCGAAATCTAATCTCAAAACCTCCTACGCTGATTGTGCTACACAATTAGCGTCAATTTTGACTCCGGTCATGACTAACTTTTGAAATTTCTCCTAAAGTATAAGTTAGCAGATTGACCGGCAGCATGAACTTTCTTTTCGTAATTCCATGTGCCTGACCTTTGGTATTTGGAATAAATGTATTATCATCCTTGTTAGACATTCTGGTAAAAGTCGAATAAGAAGATGGTAACCATTGATAAGTGTTGTTAGGGCGCCAATTTCACTAGTTATCCACCGGCTTTTAAAGATGTAATTATGCTTATGAGCGTCCAAACTGAGTATCTAGCCTACTTCTCTGAAAAATGCGAATGCTCTGTGATTTTGATTATTCAAAATTTTAGCAACGGAGTCTATTGCTGACTCGACTTCTGATTCAATGTATGGATGTTCATCCAATGCATGCTGGACAGACAAATGTAATCTATGCGGGCTGCAATGTGTTGAGAAATCTAGACCTAGAGCATTTTGTAAAAGTATGAAAAATCCTGCATGCCGACCCAACATAACACTAGTCCATAGACGCGCCGATCAAAAGCTTTTTCGTTATGTCGGTTAAGCAGTCTTCTTCAAAGGCAACCGAGACCGAGTTTTGACCAACGCAGGAGGTCACCGGTACAACTGAAAGCCTGGCTCATGTCCAAGGATGGTTTATAAAAATATGGTTGTGCATTCCACCGTCGTCCGTTGCTGAGTCAACAAGAATTGATATAGGTGTGTTATCACCTATCATATCATCAAAGTATTAATCCAAATCTTCGCTAAAGTGTTTTGAGACTAGTACAACACCGAGTTTTTCGAACGCTGGATTTATATTTGCGTGGATACCAAATGGCAAATTCAGCTGGCTTTCGAGGTGGCTAGTGGCGCCTAGTGGCGACTAGTGGCCGCCAAGTACTTTGCCCATGCTGCCTCATCTTCTTTCTATTTTCGACCTCGTCAGAAAATAGTTCCCCTCCTACCGTAGCTGCAGACGCCCATCTACCTTCATTATTAATATAAGCTTGATGATATTTCAGCCTTATATGGCAGCCCCATTTAGAAGTCGCCATGGCAGTCAATGTGTGCCTCCAGGAATATTGGCAGAATGAAGATATGACCTCTACTTTCTCCCTCGTAAGCACATCTGAATCATTTTCGTCATTGTTTTCATATCCAGAGGGAATTTCCCAAGTACATACAGTCTCTCCCGGTGTGCAGTCCGAATACAGACGTTTGTGGTCAAAATTACGTGAGAAGTCGAAGTGGCGATATAAAATGCTTCCCCTACAAGTGGGAAGTATAGGTTCCATTCCTGTGACTGGAGTGCAACCAATGTCCTCAACAAAATTGACAAACAGTCTGTAAACCTTGTACATATCATCGTTTGCCTTAGCCTTGACAGCTGCTGTTGCTACATTTGTACAATTCTGCTCTGAAATCTTTTCAATGTTGTTTGTATTTTTGGAATTGTTGATTCTAAACATGCTATTCAAAGCATTTTGTGCCATACCGTCCGTCTCCATTTAATTAGGCTCGCTTAAAGAGATGTGGTAACTTCGTTTTGCGATGCAAACTCTTTGACTTCACCGTTAGTTGTAAATGTGTCCTCTACATCCAGTGGAACTAGAGCTGGCACCTCGTCTCATTGCTCTGGCGTTATTTGTCACAAGAGATAAGTCGGTCCATTACAGTATTCTCGACTAGTGATGTAAGCGGACCGCTTTTTAATTTGACTCGCTTCTATTACAAACGCGTCAAATGAGTCAGTACAACGGTTTAATACGTATCCTGACCCAAAAGTTCCCGAATAAAGTAATTCGTTGTCAAGAAAAATTCTATTCTTCTATGGCTGAACCTGTTGTCCAAGGTGCCTGATCATGTCTGCAATACTTAATTTTAGTGTGCCATGTAGCTTTAACGTTGGATTCCGTAACGTTAACGTTATATTCTTAATTACGAGTGGTTGCTTATCCAAATTTAAACCAGCAATTCTAGTACCAGATCCATTTGAAAAAACGGAAACACCATAAATCACGTACTCCGCCTTCGGTAGTTGAAACGTATGCGTATCTATTGCTTAGGTGTCCACAACCATATGGTAATAGTTAAGCATGTTATTATTAACTAATGACACAACTTGGACCACGCTTGTAACCAAAATGTGTGCCTTCATATCCCTGGTTTACATACCCGATTAGTGACTAAGCTAGTGAGAATACGTGTTCTTACAGATGTTACTCGTCTAGACCCTCATCCTAAACTTGCCCCACCGCAATGTCTTAATACACCCATGTTGCACATATATATACTCCTCCTGATGTTCACATCTTACTTCTCACACGTCACTAATAAGAATTAGATTAAATTAAACTACTGAGCTTCCCAGGGATCTTCCAAGAGAACGAACTAAACTTTATCGAGATTATTATATACATCTTCTACTGCTAATTCGGTATCAAGCTGGCTATGTAAGGCCATGTAATATTAAACTCAACTAAATCTAACTACAGGTTGGCCAGCAATTGAGGCATATAACATCCTGTAATGTTTTGTTTTGTCGGAAATACAAAACAATCATACTACTAAAAAATGTTTTAAACTAATGCTCTTTATTGCAATTGGAAAGATTGATATACGTGACAATACAGTACTACTTTTCAGAACATCACGATTCCTGATGGACTACAACATTGGTTCAATAATATTATTAACAGTCGGGCAGTGAAATGACATGCGAATGTGCATGCATTTTGTATAGATCTGAGAAGAATAAGAACTTCACGACACAAAGGCGAAGTTCCCTCACTGTTAATGTTTAAAGTTAAATGTCTAATGTCTAGAGTTCTGGGGTACACACGGACACACCCCCATCCATCTCAATGGTATACAACAATGATGAAGCGATTGGCCATTCATTAATCTTTCACCAATATCTTTAGCAAGTCTATCAAGAGAGATTCTGAAGGAGCTTAGATTAGCGGTGTTAGTAACCGTAATTGCGATATATGTATATAACGTAATATATTACGTTCCGGTGGTAAGAATATGTTCCATATTCCTATGCAGCTAAAGAATCGACGCGTCGTAAATTGTAAGAAACTCAGAATTTATATTGCACCACAAGTTACTGTAAAGGTGTAGTTATACTAGCCGGAACGTCTTACGTTACTGCAATTTTGACGGAACTGGTTACACTATAATATAACTCACCAAGACTGCTCATTACCCGGAAAGGTACACTGCCATCTGGCCAAAGTAGAGTTTTATTAAGAAAACCACCACCCAGGCTCCTGCATGAAACAGTAATGAAACACGTCTTAACGCAAGTACTCATCGTCGGAAACATGATGATAAATAGGCGGCCAGAAAACTGAAAAATTCAAAAAATCGTACATTTTACGTATGGAATTTCCGAACGGATACTTGGATGGCCGTTTTCTCCTGGGGGTCAAAACTTCAGTCGCGATGGTGCCGTCAATTTCATCAGGAATTGCTGGAGAAAACTGCAAAAACAGTAACCGGTTTGAGACTAAGAATGCTTACGTAAGTGAATGAATTGAGTACATGCAAGTCTGCAACGTAGGCTGCTGTATGTAACAAAAATTGCACGTGGTTCGGGTTACCGGTTACATCCAACAGTTACATCAAAGCTCGTACGCACTAAATACATAACTCACCATAAATACACAAACAACTGGTCTCTTCTCAAGCGAATGGAATTGGAGTACTAGAAAGTCATGGCCTATGGAATCTGTTGCCGTGTCCAATATTAATGATAATGGCCTCTCCAGTTTAGTATGGTGTAGCAATAGCGTTTTGTCAACACCGAAACTAATTTCTACAAGAAAAAGCGGAGGTGATTCTAAGATTTCTCTCCCGGAGAAGTAAATAATGTAGGTAAAGTAAATTCGAGTGGGGTGATTTCGAAAAAGGTAGGTACATTCGTGTTTCCGCATAGGCTAGACGCGTAGACACAGTTTCAGAAAAAGCAAGATAAGCATCGTGCAGTGTATCTATCCCTTCTCGATTAGAAATCCCCTTCAAGTTGCACATATATTTCAAATCAGTCAGTTAAGGAGATCCTCTAAATGCTTAGTTGTTAGCCTCGACATCCACGAGACTTGATTCTAATTTAAAGAGCGAATTGAGCGCTCGCAGTCGGTGCTCATACTCGGTGTGGTGTCAGAGTTATTTGAAAAACTGTATAGATAGCTTTAGCCTTGCCTCGTCAAGCTTATGTTGTTGATGTTGTGCCCTGTTGGTATATATACATCTTAACCTAATACGAGTCTGATACCGAAGTCCGATCCCAAGTCCTTGATCTTGTATTATTATTTGTTTAATTGTACACTCTAATCATCTGATTCAAGTGCCTGAGCGTTCACCTCAAGATTGGAGTGACAGTCTGGCTGCCATTGGAGTATGATAATCGTTAAAGGCCACGTGGTCATATGTTTGTGTCGAAGAAACTTCCTTCATAACACAGTTTACTTCAAACTTATATCAGTCCGTCACGTTTATTGGAACAGGCCTGACCCAGCTTGTGTCTTATATCTTTAACAATCGGTACGACTTTAATGTCCACATCTGATGGCAATGCCTGGGCCAAATACTCTTCCTTCTGGCATTTGTGCTCTACAGCTACTTAACAATGACTATCTTTGTAACTAATTGGTCTATATTGGCGGTCTTCTCAATTATATACTCTTTATCACGGACATGTTGAGGTTGTGAAAGGCGAAAGGAAAACAGAACACGGCGTTTTATTTTTCGCTACCTTTCCATCTTTCAAAACTCGATATACCATACTTCAACATCGACGTGAGAAAAATCTGAACCTTTTTCAATGATGCTGTATAGAAGTGTGTATGCTGCCCCCCCCCTTGCCAATCGGTATGTTTGGAAGACGATCATTCGCTGTGCATGTGTTCAGCTTTATAATATAGACCCGGAACCATAACCACAAGTCTGTCGAAGGCAGCATTATGTCCTAAAGTTCTAGGATAGAATCAAAAAGTGTCCGAATAGTTGCATAAGAGAGATGAGGTGCAATATCGGGCTTGGATCAAATAAGAATATGGAGATGATAGATTCCAATTCATAAAGTCTTTCAGTTATTGGTTGCAACTCCTTAGCAACCAGGTTGTCCCAGCCGTCCTTATCCCAGTACTTAGCTCTTAACCTAACGAAGTTGTCATTACATGTACTTACGAACATATCTATTTGCGGAGTCGCGTTGATGTGTGTAGAACCCACCATAGCCACCCGTGCAGAAAAATTAATACAAAAAAAATTAAAGAAACAAAAAACAAGAAAAAAAACGTTATGCGCACTCATCAACACACATCAACACACATCACATAATCCCTCCAAGACTCAACAGTCACACACACAATACATAATTAATATGCGGAAGGAATTGGAATGTGTGCACCTGGCTTCCCCGTTTCCTAATCCTTACCTCAAAGTCAGGAAAATGGAAATCCCCAATGGAAATAATAAACCGACCGCGTCGTCAACTTTTGAGAAATTTCCTCCAAAATTTTAAATATTTTCGATTTTGACGCCCACAGTCACACAGGACAACCGAGAAAATAATTTTAAAAAATACTGTACCACAATCCAGATCTCCACTTCTAAAAGCGTGCACAAATTACGATGAAACAAATAAATGTTTACGGAGCAAAACTGCATGCGTGCTTCCTCTTCAACGTCCTACAACTCCGTCCTCAATATCTATCATATCTATTAAAACTGACCTGACTTTTTAACGTGCTCCAAATGCTTCGTCCATGTAGTTTTATCATATGTCTTCAAAACTTCCTGCACGACACTGACAAGGTCTCCGTTCGGTAATTTGGTGTTTTTTATTCCAATAGTATATTTCAGGTCTTTCCATGCCCATTCTATGACGTTAAGATCACAGTTCTACGGCGGTAATCTTATAACAATTACTCCAGCTTCGTCTGCCAGTCCGTCTATGACGTAGTAGTTATTATACAGGGTGTCCCAGAAAAAGCGCAATGAAGTTTGCTAATTTTTTACATAGTTACGAAGAGTTACATTGCAGGCAGACGTACCAAACCGTATAGCAACAGGAAATAACCAAACTTTATTGCGCTTTTTCTGGGACACCCTGTACGTACCGTATTATCTGTTTTAATTCCCAAACTCTCATTTCTCCGAACGACCTTAAACTTTGCGGTTTATCTGTTCCCAGGCCGTTCAGCCAGTCGTAGAGAACTCTTTCTCGAGACGACAAGAGCGGAACTTCCGACGATGAATGATGTGGCTTAAGCAGAATACATTTTATTTTACTTATGCCTAGCTGCAGAAGCTACATGCACCTTACGGACTTACCGCGTTGTACATGATTACACAAGTCTTCCCTTCTCGTGACGTCAACTCAACAGCTTCATTTGTAACTATTGCAAGAATGGTTGGGAGTTTACGTTGTCATGATAGGCAATGCTGACTTTTTTTGGTAACGGCGTAGACCTCCACGGTGTCAGACAATATACTTTTGCCTATCTTATCTAATTTGTGTGCAGTGTGAATAAATGACGGAGAGTACATGACGAAAGATTTTACACAGGATTTGTAGGTGTTTATTTTAGTATCGATACTTTCCTCCTGCGGACCTCGATGGATTGTGAGATGCTGTACAATATTTGCATGTGCATTTGATACAATTCCATTTGGTTCCCTATGCTAATTTGCCCGGGTGATCCTACCTACACACAACCTCAGGTCTATCTTGAGATTTTGCGTAGGTTGTGTAGAATCGCGTTACAGAGTAGACCAGAATTATGAGACATTTCCTTGTATGGTTATTTCTGGAATGCCTGAGTTCAGGCAGGCATTACACACGGTAGACGCAATAACTCCATTGTCCTCGGCTAATACGAAATAAGAAACCATTTTAGCTTCTCTTGATCTACTAGGGATTTAGTATTTAGTCCACTATTCATTTACGTGCTCTGAGAACTATAATAGTTCTCAGAGATATCAGAGATCAGAGTTCTAATTTTGAGCAAACTGCGATTAAAGTATGCGGGCCACAGGATCACATATGTAAACCGGGTAGGCTGGCTTGAGGAGGGGGATGCAACCCACAAGCTAGTTAGGTCATGCGGGTACGAAGGGGAGCTTTCTTAAAAAAATCGAACGTTCGAAAACTACTGCCAGCATTGCTGGGAGTAGTTATCGTCGGGGTCGATTCCATCTAAAATGTTTTCGTTAATTTCACTCAACCTCAATTGACAATTTCTTGACAGGCACAATATATTGCCAAGCACAATGCAATTCGCAGTTGTAACTTTGAAGGTATGTATTTTGTATTGTTGTTGCAATCACAGAACGGAGAGATGTTGAGTGATGTGAGGTTTGACGGTTTGAGAGATTTTGGCTCATGTCAGACAGAAATACGTGTTTAAATTAAGAGCTAAGGCTTATTCCAAAAATTACTAGAGAATGTAATTTTTTTGGAAAGTATTTTCCGAGTTTATTATCGACGTAACTGGGTGACGTCCCACGTCCCAGCACTGAGGACCACGATGCCTTAGGTACGTCATATTTTTTTTCGGGTGCCCTGACATGCCACACGTGGGGTTTGGTCAATATTTTCGTGTCAAAGTGAAAACACCTCAAGATAATTGGTTATATATATGAGGTAAAAATTCAAAAATTAGTATTTTTACCCCATATATAACCCATTATCTTGAGGTGTTTTCACTTTGACACGAAAATATTGACCAAAGCCCATTATAAGGGCAGGCCAGGCGAGGCCTCCGGAAAAAAAATGTGGCGTACCAAGGTCCTCGTGTGGTCCGCTCACGGCTTTCCCTTGTTAGTCTTCTTCCATGACAGTGGAGAGTGGACAGTACTATGATAGAGTTTAAAAAAATAAATGATAACGCTGACTGATATTTGGTGTTAGTACGTACGTATAATTATGCATTTTCAAACTGTTGTAATTGAAAATTAATTTGCAATTACGCAATTATAATTAAATTACTTTTTGCGTATTCTGAATGTAATTGTAATTAAATTATATTATGTTTTCCACATGTATAGTTATAATTGTAATTAAACTACTTAAGGTTTTTCGAATCTTAATTATAATTGTAATTAAAATACAACGGCACTATTGACACGCTGGAATTGATGATATTATGTAATAATTAAATGAATTTGATATTCGTAATGGATTGTTGCATAAAAATAATACATTTTATTCCATTAGTTGACAATGTCGTTCGATAAATTATCACTTGACACGCTTTCCTAACGTGTGAATTTGAGATTAATAAAATGTTATTTCCTTAATTAGGGAGAACAATTATATTTCGCACATGGGCAGTTAGAGATGATTTAGAAATTTACTTCTTTTGAGGATTCCTTTGAAATAAAACTT
>JAQIXO010001805.1:0-11294 GCA_034700305.1 Protaphorura armata | reverse complement strand
AAAGGCTTAGATGAGATATTTTGTATTTAAGTGTGTGTGGGTGTGTTGTGGCGTGCACTTAACGTTTTGGGGTTTTCTATTTTTCTGCACGGGTGGTTATGGTGGGTCCACACACACAATATTTCTATAGTTTGGCTCCACTGTTTCTGTACGTTCTGCATATTAATAATTTTCAGAATGGCAGAAAGCTTATTGAATAGAATGAGAGTGGCTGAACGCTGCACCGGACATTCCTATGACGAAAGTGCGTATCGCTTCGCTTGTAAATCTCATATCCGTTCTCGGACAAGGCTAATGATGTAGGTGGCAGTGTGGGAGTATAGTCTTCAGAGGCTTTGGGGTAGTCATATTCTTCCGTAATAGGACAGATGATAGTCTGTTGGTTCATTTACAATTAGAGTAGGCAGCACATGTAAATATAACGCGATAGGTTGTATTCTATAGACTTTAAATATTTTTGTTTACAATTCCGGAAAGACTCGACAATTAAAAAACAATAACTACTTTAATTCGAAATCCATCATCAGTAATAATATATAATTCTACCGGCCATTTCTGCCCTACCATATCAATCGTGAAACCAGGAGAAAATATGAAATTAGTTATTCTACACTGTAACTTAATTGTTGAGCATGTCAAAGACGATTGGAATGGTTGGAATTGTACTGCACTAAAATTTATTTTGATCCGATAAATCAGCACAGAACAGGCGGAGCATGACAATTTCCTTGGTATTATTATTTTGAAATGTAAAATTGTATCCATTCGCATGACATGAACAAATAAATAACTAATATCGTTTCCAGTCATAACTACAATATTAAACGAGTAAGAGGTTGTACACCGGACCCAACCTGGGGGGGGGGGGTGGATTGTCCATGTATAATTATAATCAAATTGCTGCTTACAGGTAAGCCTAGTTTAATTTATCAATTATTTCACTGGAAAGGAAATGAATATTTAACGTCGAGCCCAGAGTCCCACTCCCGACTCCCACCACTTGACATTTTACATCCATTTTACATCCATCGACCCACATATTTGAAGATGACACAAGCTGACGGAATAACTTGTGGTAATTGTTGAATTTACATGCACTGAGCGATGATATATTCTCCAGTCATTTTCCAGTCTTCTCACATACATCCGACATTTTGTAGAGAAAGACAACTGAAGTGATTGATTGTGACTGACGTGAGTGTGGCTTGTCCGTATTGTTTACAGTTACAGATTTCTGGAGGACGACGCAAACCCAAAAGCAACAAGTATTGTTAAAATTGATTCACTAAATAATCGAATTCATAATATAATAATCATAGTATTGAACACATCGCTGTGCGATACGGGTTTGCGATTAGGAACTATCGAGGTGGATTCCACCCAGAATCGAGATAGAAAATAACTACATGAATAAATTGTATTGTCGACATGGATTCTTGAAGAGCAGACTCGAGTATCAATAAAATTCTAATATTTTATTATTGCAAAAGTATGGGTAGAATAACAATAACAAGATCCAGGACGCTAGAATTTAGGTGTTGGAGACAATAAGCTTTCGAATTCTGCAGTTTCCAAACCCTGGACACCACACGCCACATGTCGGTGAACTCATTCTAGAGCGGAGAACTAACAGTGCTGTTGTGATCTTTCTGAGAAAAATTAACTGATAAATAGTTTGATAGGACCCGTTAGACGTTGAAGTAAGGATGGAGTGGGGTCATACCTCTACCGTGATGGGTTATGTGACTGAGTGTGGGTATTACTGTGGAAGACCATTTCGATGGAACCCTGTGACACGAACTGTCGTTCCAATCCGATCAATTTTTGGCAAAATAATTTGGATCACTGAGGTCATCATCTTCACCCTCTTGAAATTGGCCCTCGTCATTAGTGCGATCAACAATGTGTACAAGGGTCAAATCCGCTTATCCGACGTAACGGAGTTACTTCATTTGATCCTATCCTTTGCATTCATGTGGTCAATAGTTTTTGATTGGCATACGATACTATGTGAGCATGAACTACGAATGCTACTCAATAGTCAGTTGGAATTTTACGAACAATTCTTTGGTAAGTTTCCTGAGTCCTGAAACTTCAATATTTGACCGAACTCTTTTTAGCTATTCGACTATTATTACTGTTGTAAGGGTTGTTGAATTTGGTTTGTGTTGGGGTACGACCGAACCAAACACAAACCATATAACACAAATGAACACAAACGCGAACTATTGATTTCGATCCAAGAACACGTACCTACCCCAAACCTAGCTCTCAATGTTAATTCAAGTGGTTTGTACATAAGTGGCTAGCAAACGGGTGTATCTATATGACATTATTCTTTACGATTTCATTCTTATTTTAACCTCAACATTATCTCTCAGTGAATATCTGAATATCTTCAAGTCCGGTTGAATGTGAACGGCGAAATGTCACCCCACGGCTGGGTAAAGATAAAGCACATATATTGGGCGTATAGCAAACCAAGAACAGCCTTTCTTTAATCGTTGAACCCTTTACATTTTTATTTGACTAGTAACCTTGATTAATTTGATTATAATATTCGATTATCATATCTTTCACCTCCGGAGTTACATTCTCAAGTTTATCATTATTCTAAAAGCTCTCTTCAATTTGTTTGCTTTCTGAGAACTACTTTCAGAGCAGAGTGGGAAAGTGTAGTCATAAGGCCCTTTTGGACACGGACTCTCTTTCCAACTGTTCTAAAAGTAAAATTTGTTCTAAAATATTCGTACCTTGTTTAAGTTTAAAAGCAATCTCTGCTTTGTCGGCCGCCTGTTTCGTTTTCTAGTCGTCTACGAATGTAAACACCGAGCAGTTAGAGTCACTGAGACCGTTCAGCGTCGGACTCGTTCGATAGACACTGTTTACGGCGAGCTCTCTTTTGAGATTTTAAATTTTGAATATTTCGGACTGGTTGATTGAAAGAAAGAATTTTGAATATTTCGGACTTTCGGATTGAAAGAAAGAATTTTGAAAAAAAAAATTTTTTTGTCCACCTCTCTATTTTTTATCTGAAGGGTATTAAATTCTGAGCATTTTGACGTATTGCGCACCTCTGTACGATTTTTTTTTTGAATTTTTGAAAAAGTGGAGAAAGGGGTCTAAGGTTTTGAACTCCCATAAGCCTTTACAATCTTAGACCGCTTTCTCCACTTTTGAAAAATTCATAAAAAATTCAAAAAAAATCGTACAGAGGTGCACAGTACGTCAAAATGCTCAGAATTTGAATACCCTTCAGATAAAGAATAGAGGGGTGGACAAAACTTTTTTGCTGACCTAGTTGAAAAAGTGATTTCTGGGTCAGAATTTTTGACCTTTGACCTTTTCAGAATTTCCAAAATTGTACCACGCCTTACAATTGGAAATTATTTTTTCTAGAACTTGTCACAATTTCAGATTTCTATGTTCAGAAATGCGGTCTAGAAAATGATTTTGAAAGGGTACCAATAATTATTTTGCTGACTGTATATATTCTATGCGATAGGTAAATTAAATAAGTGCGGTCACTGAGAACTGACTCAAACGAGTTCTCATTATAATGGTCATATCATATCATGTACTTCACCTCATTTTTAGCTGTCTATGGTAACCTGTGTATGTGTACCGTACCATCCGAAAGTCATCAAATCTATTAAAGTGAAATCCAATTAAGAACCAAAATCCGAAACCGACCCGAACCAAACCATACCGTAGTTTTTAGAAATTGAAGAATGCAAACCCAAACTCAATAAATAGAAACCAAACTAAAACCGATCTAAATTCTTAAAATTTCTGAAAAACCAAGCCGAACCCGAACTCTTTTGAACCGATACACAATACTACCTGTGAGTTAATCTCTTTCATACAAAATACTCTAAACAGGAAAATACTCGAGACAGACTGGAAAAGTACATAAAAACTGGACGCCGCATCTTTTGGCATTTTTGATTGGGGCACTACTTCTCACTTCCGTCAGTTTCCCGGGTGTCTATATATTTAACTGTGACCTTCATGTTTGGCATCCATTGTTTCCGACTTGTTCCATAGGACATGACACGTTTGACTTCGGTGGATTTCACTCTGCGATTATTTCAATTATATGGGTGACAATTATGTTCTTCGTTCAATTCGCTTTCTTCCTTCAAACCGTGGCCACAGCATTCATTTACCTCGCCATAGCAGCCCCAGCTGTCTACCTAGGAATAGAATTAGTCGCAGAATTACGGTAATTTGTACAGCGACAATTTTATATATAGGTTGGGTATTTAAATTTCTTCTATCTTTAGGATTGGGTCACCTGAAGAATCCTACACAACAGTCCCTCTACTAAGAACCCACAGTCACTGGACATATAATTACACATGCTTTCAACTGATTGTGATTCTCGCCAATGCATGTTTATTTGAATTCATCATTCCATTCATATTTGGTGTAACGATGGCTATGCACATTGGGATTCTCTATTTGTTGATTAGGGTGCATTTGGGAGTTTTCCTTTTAATTTGTGGAATGACTTTTGAAACTTTACTATTCGCCGTGTATTTTTGTATATTTGACAGATTGGCCCAGTTTCAAGTGATTTCGGAATCAATTAAGAATAATTGGAAGGTTAAATGTAATACCAAGTATTTAGTGGTCCAATTGAAAGGGATTTCTGAAATTCGTTTTAAAGTTGGCTCATTCTCTTACCTCAGGAGAGAAACTGTTATTAATTTATGTGAACTTATCATAAATTATGCCGTTGAGCTACTGATCTTCAGTCAATCAACGGCTAATTGAGTCACGTGATACAAATTGTATTTTTAGCACTAGAGCAAAATAGTGGATTAAAAGTATAATAGTTGACACTAATAAATATTCGAATGCATGCACAGCACGAGCACATGGCATGGACTGAAAATCTGTAAATCCAGTTTCTTCACAATTTAAATCTGTCCATGAACATAATTGAAGCTGACACAAGTTGGAGTTATATTGTTTTGTGTGAGTGTATGTTATACAGGGTACGTTGTTTGTTTTAATGTTGGCGTAGTTACAAAAAATTATGTTAAAGTCAACGAATATTTTTCTATTTAATTCGAACATTTATTTTATGAAACGATTTTGAGAAGATTTGACAGGCTAAAATACTGAAGTATTCAAAATGTCGGAAGTTCAGACGTAAATACTTCTTTCAACACATTAATTGTTCTCGAAATCGTTTCATAAAATAAATGTTCGAATTAAATAAAAAAAATCTGCCTTGACTTTAACATAAATATTTGTAACTACCCCAAAATTAAAACAAACAACGTTCCGTCTTTTCGAGGACACCCTGTATTGTTAAATTACAATTGTGGTTGGAATTTAACATGGACAGATGATATATTCTCCAAAGTCAGTCGTTTTCTATTATTCCTGAAACATGGAGTGAGGAAAGTCTGATGTGATTGGATTTGTGATTGTAAGGGTAATACTGTGGGACGTGTGGGAGACCATTTGGATGGAACTCAACGACAAGAACCGTTTGGTAAAGATATAATGATTTGTAGCACTGAACTGAAATTGACGAACTTTCTCAACTCGGGTTTGGCACAGTCATAAACTTGTGCGTATCCATCGCTGCTAATGCTTTAGATCTATTGATTTTTAAGCACAATTTAATATAGTAGTTGTTTACAATAACTTGATTTCCTTCGTTCGGCACAACACGATTATTTGTTTTCACTAAATGGTATGTAAACCTGCACGTGCTCTTGCATAAATAAAATCAATACACAGGGCATTCCCGAAAAACGCAATGAAGTTTGTTTTAAATATGCATAATACTAAAATATATGTTACAGTCATTGCAAAATTTTATTAGAATGTTTACTTTGATTATAAAATAGTCAATTTGCACTGACTGTAACATATATTTTAGTAACTAAGCCATTTTTAAAACAAACTTCATTGCGCTTTTTCGGGAATGCCCTGTATGTGAACATGAATGAATGAACCACAAGTTATTGTGGTAGCATGATTGTTATGTATGTAAATATCACGAGTTTAGGCTGTTTTGTCAATTCTCAAGTGCCAGTCAGAAACCATTTTATTTTTGTTTACAATTCCGGAAAGACTCAACAATTAGAAAGGAATAACTTATTCGAAATCCATCATTCATAAATAATAATAATTCTGTCATATCTACCTTACCAATCTTGGAACCAAGAGAGAATTACGAAATTAATTATTTTACACTGTATCTTAATTAATGAAATATATGTGAGCAAAGTGATTGGAATAGATAACAGAATTGTATCGCATTAAAATTGATTTTGATAAATTTACTGAGCTCGGAACAGGCGGAGCATGACAATTTCCTTTTTATTATTATTTAGTTGTATAGAATTGTATCCCACTCGCGTGGCATGAACAAATACATAATTCCACGCGTTCCGAGTTTAATATCATACATATTTAATGTCGAAACATTATTTTAGACCAGAGTATAATAGTTTCAATAGGACAGTCACGTAAATACCCGTCACGACCTTGGTCATTCCTCACCAGTAGTTTGAATATGAAGAAGGTCAAAGAAATAGCTGTGTTTTATATATCCTACGCATATTACTTGGCCACATCTCCTATTTACTGGAACAAAAGTAAAACAAAATTTCCATTAGAAATTAACACTTCAATATTCCACAAGATTATTCGTCGATTCTCCATGTCTGTCGTACTCTGCACAACAATGGGACAAATCATCACAATATTACACGACATGAGTTCTGGGAATCTTACGAGTTCCCACGGTTTCTCCTTCTCAACACTATGGAGAATATCCTTGGCTGCTGGTTCCATGTATTGTTTAATTCTACAATTCAATATCAATTGGAAAGCAGATGAAATCAAAGACTATCTCAATTTATCCTTCATTCACGTTGATTTGATTGAAGGAGAAAGGATTTTATCAAAAATTAAATTAAGGAAAGTTGTGAAATTGTGTGACTTGGTAATGAAGTTTTTCTTCATCATTATAACTGCAACACATATAACTTGTATTATTTTGTACTGGGTAAAGTGTGACTACCACTTGTATCGTTACGTATTTCCTATTTGTGAGGATGATGAAGATCCATTCATGAAAATATTATACACAGTTATTCTACATTTTGTACTGACACATAATTTTGCATCTTGTTACTTTGGGTTAGCTCTCATAAGTATCAGCGTCCTCATTAACAAGGAATTGCTCCCGGAATTTAGGTAAACTCATAAAATATAACAAGTATTCGAACATAAATAGTGTGTGAATTTATTACGTTTTTACAGGAAACCGTTAGGAGAACTTAAGAAGAGCAAATCAAAACTTGGAAAAACCAAGTGCTGGTTTCTCCATTACAGATGTCTTCAAATGTTGATTACAAGAGTCAACATTTGTTTCTCAGAGTATTTGATTCCATACGGACTATTCTGTATTATTATTCAAATTGTGATCAATAATTACTCAATCTTTATCATTAAAGACATTGGGATCAAATCGTGTTGTTTTATAACAAATCTGAGCCTCATGGTTTTCCTTCAGTTCATTGTTCAAGAAGCCTCTCGATTTACAAGTGTTTCAACGGAGTTATTGACTTGGAAGAAAAGTGATAAACTAAGGAAAGGGCATGTTAGGAAATATCTAAACAGTTGTTTGCCTCTTCGTGTCAACGTTGGATCGTATTTTCGTTTGTCAAAGCGGACGATGATCAAAATCAACTCTATCATCGTCAATTATACTGTCGACTTACTTATAACATATTAAACGTGCAGCATTGGTATTTCTGTCAATCGGAATAAAGTAGTAGATGATTTATAGTAATATTTTCTAAATTCTCTTGTTCAAACACATTTATGTTCTGACAATGACTGTTAACTTTTACTTTATTTTATTTTAAATCTCATTCATATTCTTAAAAGCAAAAATCAATCAGGCCAGATAACTTTCTCTTAATTTTCTATTCAACCCTGTCGGGGAAACAAGAAAAAGTTGTACGTGTTTCGGAAGTCAAAATTTGTATTGAAATTCAAATTACAAAGTATAGTTTTCTTTTACTTTTTTAACCTACTAGAAACCATTTAAAGCTTTTAGTAATGTTGGACATAAACGAACTCATAATGGAAAGCAGTTACATCAAAATTCATTGTTTGTGGAAATTTTCATTCCAGTGATTCGAGTCTCCTCAGATGCCATTTTATTTAAGTGTCACTTTGTTCCGAAAATTAGAATTTTTTGTATTCAGAATAAAATTAATTACTTTTGGTCTCATGCCAATACCAGCGTATAAGTTTTGAGAACATTTGAATCAACGTTAAATATTAGTGCAGGATATAAGAGTGGCATGGAGTGACCGAATTGGCATTTGCTCTATTGATTTTCTATCCCTGGGATTTAGTTCAAAGTCCAACGAATTTTATTTTACAGTTTTGGTTGTCAGTGGCATGGACGTCAATCATTTCTGAAAATAATTAACTTGTACAGAAAGACAGATGGGCGAAATACATGGGAAAGTGTTTTGAATATAGTACGTTGTCAAAAATACACAAAATTGGTCTAAATAAAAATAAAATATTGGAAATGAATTAGACTACGGTATCCATATCCTTTAAATAAACATAATATAAAGCAGTCCAATTTGGATCAAAATGAAATGCACGAATATTTAAAAAAAAACAACTTCAGAAAAGAGTGGACATTTTCAACAGTTGGAAGTCTGAAATTAATAATGCAATTCGAGCTTTTTCGAGAAGAGTTCTCCCACCGTCATGGCCATATAAATATTTTACTAAATCCAGAAAAGAGCCTTGAGCATGTGCACTAGGCAGTGACTGTTTTTGTGACCTCAGTGGGGAAACTTTATGACTTGAACAGACACATATAGACTTTATTCTCAATAAAGGCATGCCAAATACTTCTGCATAATATATTTGGCAGGTAGGTCATACAGCAAAACAGTTCAAATACAGTGTAATTAACATGCCCATCTTGAATAATAAAAAACAATTACAAGGAATTGGATAGCCACACTCGACTCTGCATGTGGATGAAAAAATAGAAACAGCCATATACCGACTGCCACTTCATTTGATTACTCTGAATTTTTTATGAGCAGTTTCTAGTCTAAAATAAATTCTAGCATTTTTCTGTTGAAAAACTGTGGGTTGAATAACAATAGACCAGCTCACTAGAATTTAGGCTTTGGAGACAGTAAGTTTTCGTAGTCTGAATTTTCCACACCCAGGGCATTAAATCACAGGTATAGATTAGTACTAGTGCTGTTTTGGTCTTTTCTGAGACAAATTAACTAATAAAAAGCTTGAAGGACGACCAGTCGTCAGACGTTGAAGTAGAGATGGAGTGGGGTCAAACCTCCACAGTGATGGGTTATGTGATTGAGTGTGGGTATTACTGTGGAAGACCATTTCGATGGAACCCTGAGACACGAACTATCATTCCAATCAAATCAATTTTTGGCAAAATCATTTGGATCACTGAGGTCATCATCTTCACCCTCTTAAAATTAACCCTCATCATTAGTGCAGCCAAGAAAGTGTACAAGGGTGACGTCCGTTTATCCGAGGTAACGGAGGTACTTCATCCGATCCTATCCTTCGCCTTCATGTTGTCAATAGTTTTTGATTGGCATACAATTCTGAGGGAGCGTGAACTACGAATGCTACTCAACAGTCAGTTGGAATTTTACGAACAGTTCATTGGTGAGTTTCCTTGGTATAGAATATCCACGGCGTTACTTGATCATATCTAATACGGTTTCTAATGTAAAATACTCTAAACAGCAAAATACTCAAGACAGGGTGGGAAAGAACATAAAAATTGGACGCCGCATATTTTGGCTTTTTTCATTGGCGCACTACTTCTCATTTCCGCCAGTTTCCCTGGTGTCTATGTATTTAACTGTGACCTTCATGTTTGGCATCCATTATTTTCGACATGTTCCATTGGACATGACACATTTAACTTTAACGGAGTTTACACTGCGATTCTTTCAATCATATGGGTGACAATTATGTGCTTTATTCAATTCGCTTTCTTCCTTCAAACCGTGGCCACAGCATTCATTTACCTCACCATCGCAGCCCCAGCTGTCTGCATAGGGCTAAAATTACTTGCAGAATTACGGTAATTTGTACAGGAACAATTTTATATATATGTTGGGTATTTAAATATTTTCTTTCTTTAGTATTGCGTCACCTGAAGAATCCTACACAACACTTCCTCTACTAAGAACCCACAGCCACTGGACATATAATTACACGTGCTTTCAATTGATTGTGACTCTTGGCAATTCATGTTTATTTGAATTCATCATTCCATTCGCAATTGCTGTAACGATAGCCATGCACATTGGGCTTCTTTATTTGTTGATTAGGGTGCATTTGGGTGTTTTCCTTTTAATTTGTGCAATAACTTTCGAAACTTTACTATTCGCCGTATATTTTTGCATATTTGATAGATTGGCCCAAGTTCAAGTAATTTCGGAATCAATTAAGAATAATTGGACGGTCAAATGTAATACTAAATATTTAGCGGCGCACTTGAAGGGGATTTCGGAAATCCGATTCAAAGTTGGCTCATTCTCTTACCTCCGAAGAGAAACTGTCATTAATTTATGTGAACTTGTCATAAACTACACAGTACAACTACTGGTTTTCAGTGACTCAACGGCTAATTGAGTTACATTATACAAAATTGTTCCCTGTTATTTTTTTACATAGAGTTTCACATATTTATATATTTTTATATACCAGAGCAAAATGGTTTATAACTCAATGAAATACACATTAATTAAAGTTTGAGTCAGTTACGTTCCGAAACCTTCACAGCACGACAGCACATGCATTGAAAGTTTCTTCTGATACTTCCATGTCTTGGAAATGTTTTGTGAATACATAATTGAGCACTTTTCTGTATTAATTTTCCACAGAAAATCGTTTCCCTGGAATTGAAGGAAATTAATTTAAAGCTTTATAAGGAACTAGTGATTGAATAAGAAACAATGAACGGAAACAAGATGGCTCGAGAAGTCGCAGTCGCAGCAGTAGACAATTCCAAATGTATTGACATTTGTCTTTGTAGTCATCTAACATTTCACCCGGATGGTCCAATCAATTAATCAAGGTCGCTATTGAAATTGATCCGTTTTGGGGGACTCAAATTGTATGCCTCCATTTTGTTTGTGGAATATTTTAGATTTTATTTATTTATTTCACCGTAACACAATTTCCCATTACTGGGACCTTACATTGTGAGATAAGTTGAACTAAATATG
>JAQIXO010001804.1:0-11298 GCA_034700305.1 Protaphorura armata | reverse complement strand
TCTTGAGCATTCTGATCTTTCCTACTATTAGGGGTACCATCTTGAGCATTCTGATCTTTCCTACTATTAGGGGTACCATCTTGAGCATTCTGATCTTTCCTACTATTAGGGGTACCGTCTTGACCATTCTGATTTTTCCTACTATTAGGGGTACCGTCTTGACCATTCTGATTTTTCCTACTACTAGGGGTACCATGAAATGAAATGAGTTGGTTCGGTGTCTGTCTGTACTTTGCATACACTACGTACACACTAGACACTACACCCTATAGGTACTACAGGCACTACACTACAACACCCCGTCTGTAGTGTCTGTAGTGCCTGTAGTCTAGTACCCCAGTTTCAGTTTCTAGGGTCACAGAATTCAAACTTCTTAGTACAGGGTGGTTCAGAATTATTTCGCAAACTTAATGAATCTAGAATATATAATTAATTTCCAAAATACTTTACGACGTCACAACCTCGACTAAAAATAAGTTATGGTTTGTTTGTATTGCATTTCAGATGTACGTCATATTATACACTTTGGGGTTGAAGTTTTTTCACGTTTTCCCAATGGTAAACGTTATGATCTATCTCATATTTCATTTCATTTCATTACTTTTCTTCATTTTCAATTTACTCCATCATAATGATAAATAAATATATTTTCTGGGCTCAAATTTTCTCAAATGGCCATGGTCAACCGTGGCCAGATAACTGTTTTAATTTATGCAAGCCGGTTTTAAATAATACAAATTAACCGTATTAATTGCCTTGTAAAATATTCTATTTTTATTAAGTGCCTAATATGATGTGTGTCCGGAATGTAACACAGCTAATTCCAAACCATTTATTTCTAGTTGTGGCTTTGAAATTTTTGGAAGAATTAATGTAATTTTTGGCCAAAATATAACTTATCATTAGAATATTGTCCACATATTTTGGGCCACCCAGTACATTGTAATTTACTCAATGGCTGAGAAGATTTTAACTTGCAGGCAAAATTGAATTGAGAATTTACACGACACGACTACACGACCTACGAACTTAAAAACGACAAGTCAGAACTTACACAGTAGACGGAAACGCACCTTGCCTACGCGGTTTTGCTCCAGAAATTACATTTTCAGGGCATACACAAAAGCTATGCTTTTGTAATCCGAGCCGTACCCCGATGCCTTCCACCCCACTGTCGCCTACCACCCCCCGCACCCATGAAATATTCCTGGGCTAGTCGCACAAGTCGGCGTAGCTGCGGTTTTTCTGACACCGCATGTCAGTTTCCCATAAGAGTACGTGTGTAAGGAGTGGCTGATAAGCGCTTTTGGGTAGTCTGTGTTTTTCAACTCGGAGAGTGAGATTTACGCAGACAAACCGCGTAGTCAAAAACGCACCCACGGGACGTTTGGAATTATTGGAAATTGGAAACTGGAAATTGGAAACTGGAATGTGAACACTGTTTGTTCAAATTAAATATCAATTCTAAATCGTCCAATTACAAAGGCACATCAATTTACAAAAGCTGTAAGTAGAAAATAACAATTAAAAATAACAAATGGGTAGGAAATGAATTTTAAGAGTTTTATTAATTAATAAAATTCTTATCATTCATTAATGAAGTAACCCAAGTTCGTTCATATTTTATAAACTTTCAGATTTAGCAAATTGTGAAACAGGTCCAGATCCAATCATATTGACGACTGAACTCACTGAACTGACTTCTTTTATTTATCACTGAAGTGGATTCTGGAACCTGTGACTTTGTACTTCTTTACTCAAAAAATTGTAAGTTTGTAATTTTTAGTTTACAATTTGATTATTTATGTCTGCATGATTTTATTCCAATATGCCATACAACTAATACTGAAATCTGAGATTATACTTTCATTATTCATTGGTTTAGGTATACTTCTTATGATTTCTTCTTAATATTAACCTAAAATATTTTTTTTAATTAAAGTGGGTTTCGGTTTAAAACAAATGTACATTTAGCGATTTATTAGTTTTTAATACAAGTCTGGGGAATTATTTTTGTTTATACGATTTTGTCATTTTGAAAATCAAAACTCTTTAATTCTTCCTCTCAAGGATTTTTTACTTCATTCCAGTATATGTAAGCTTATGTACATTAGGAAAGGTCGTCATACATAACTATAAAAGTTTTACAATTCAATTTGAGCCTGACTCCGTTAATAATTATTAATATTGAGTGTTAATAGATAATGAATAAATTAATCACCTTATCTCCTTTACATTGAAGCATTTTATTAAATTCCAGAGAACTACCGAGAACAGTATTTGGAAAAATGGATTCGGATCCTGGGACACTGGGTTTGGAGAAATTGTCTGTCGTCAAAAATGAAATTCCTCCGTGTGAGATTGACCCATTGAAGTTGAACCAATCCACACACAAACCTTTCATTCTCTTAGAACATAAAGCTGCCCTATTGGAAAACAAGGAGAGAATGAATTATGAGGCGGATATGGTTGCCAAATTTGGCATTTCCCACATTGCATTGAGGACATTGGACCTTGAGTTGAGTCCAGCACCCGGACCACGTCCTTCTATTCCAGTTCAACTCATTCCAACCAATCGTGTTGACATTTCCACATTGACCCAAAATCCTAACAAAGTTCTTGATGGGAAATATTTTCTGTGTCGTACAATGGCTCCATCCTACAGATCCGGTGCCATCGAGTGAATCGTAGAAGATCCAAACGGTCAACAAGGAATTCGAATTTCCATCAACAATTATTCTTCTTTTGACAAATGTAGTTACTTCGAGCTTCTTAACGAATTACCTGTTGGTCAGATCTTGGCTATCAATAATCCTTGGCTCAAATCACGTGGTCAAAATGGTGGATTTACTCTTAAGTGTGACAACCCTGAAGATGTCGCCTTCATTTCCGCATCAATGGCCCAGAAATTATTCCCTTACGTCAAATGGGAAGGTGAAATCCAAGAAAAATGGAAGGAATTTATTCAATCTACAGCAAAATCCTTAATTGAATGGAGGAATCAAGGAAATAAAGAATTCTTGAGCCAAAATTATGAGAAAGCTCTTCAAAGTTACACGGGTGGGTTGAATTTGAAGGATGGCGGGGAGACCGATTCATATGTACAAATCAAGTGTGACATGTTGTCAAATCGAGCAGGAGCTTATCTAAAATTGGACTGCTTCCAGTCGGCCCTTGATGACGTGGAGAAATTATTGGAAATTGACCCGAATCATTTCAAAGGATTGTACCGGAAAGGAAAGGCTCTGTTGGGTTTACAACGTTTCCAAGGAGCCATCGAGTTTTTGAAACTGTCATCAAATTTGGCAAATTTGGATTCAGAAAATAAAAGATTATTCATGGAATTACATGAATTGGCTGAAAACCTTCTCAAACAACAGACGACTGGAGAATACGACATATTGAAATTGTACAAGGCTGGAGATGATCGTCACGATGAATGTACAGATTTTGTGGGTCCAGTCAAGGTTGAGATATTTAGCGGAGTCAGTTGTCGGAGTGGGCGTGGACTTGTCGCGACTCAAATCATTCAACCTGGCCAGTTGATTTCAGCAACCAAAGCATTCCAAATTGTGTTTCCGGCGGAGGAACAAGGTATATGTCCTGGAGGTCCTGATGTTGCTATCGTTTTTAATTGCGGCTCAAATCGCACGAGCTCGAGCACCCCTACTGTGTATCATCAAAAACTTGTTAAAGACATTGCTCGAAAGTTATCTTTTGAGCCAAACCTTCTTCGTACATTTTATCAGTTGTATGCTGGACCAGAATTTCCAATCGATGGCTCTGAAAAAGACCCTTTGGTGGTGGACTTGAAGAGAATTGAGAATATCTGTCGCTACAATATTCTCCCATCTAAAACTGTGAGAGAATTCTGCAATTGTGCTCATGGACATAACAACGCGATTGGGATTTGGATCTTGCCATCATTCATTAATAATCGTTGTTGGGAGCCGAATGCCATTTGGATGACTTATGGTGACATGTTATTTGTGAGGGCACTCAAGGACATCTCAATTGGAGAAGAAATTTTGATCTCTTCCGTGGATCCATCTCAATTGTATGAAGAGCGTAAGAAAGTTCTCAACACCCAGGGATACGTATAGCGTATGTGTATGTGACTGTCAGCTGTGTCAAATTGATAGTGACAATTCAAGGGATGGAAAGAAGAGAATGGAGTTATTAAAGAAAATTGACAAGGAGCAACGGGAACACAATGCTGGTTTCCAACATGAAATGGAACTGGAAATAATGATGGAGAAACTATGGAATTTGGACAAGGGTGGTCAGAAGCCAAATCTACAGTTGAATCCATCATTGGTTCACTCCCTCAATGATTTGGCACGTTTCTTCTACATGTCTAATAATTTTAAAAAATCCATCAATCTATTGATCAAATGTCATGCACTTACGACCAATTCAACATTGAAAAAATACCCCGTGGAATGTTGTTACCGTATAATTTGTATTCAGTTGGTAGAAGGAAAAGTTGAAGAAGCCAAGAAATGGAAGGAGATTTGGAAGAAGGAAATGATGACTCTTTATGGAACTTTGGACTTGGCAGAATTGTTGGCGAAGGAAACTTTGGATTTGATGCGGAAGTACAATATTTTTCTTGAATAACAAAGTGGTTTGACTTTTTGAATGACATTTTCTCCCCCGCTCTTGCATTCGGATTTCCAAGTACAATTAGTGTACTAATTTTTTTTAATTTGAATTGAATCCCCTCACTTCATAGAGGGCTGTTTACGTAAATTTTTTATATCATTTGTTCATTCATTTATTGGGTCGTGTTCGTTGTTTATTTCAAATAAATGATCTATGATATTCTGAGGCAATTATCGGTGTTTGAGTTGGATTTAATTTTATTTGACTGATTAATCCCTATACGATAACGAATATTATTACTATTATTAAACAATTCCTTTATAATCTCACTGGAATTCTCCTCAATTGTACTGTACCATCCATGGACAGTTTTTTCTCAAGTGCAGGTGTAATATAACTGCATCTAAACCTTCATTTAGTCCATCCGTTAAAAAATACAGAGGGTGTCTAACTGTTTATTTCTTATTTTATTTTATTGATATATTTGATAAACATTTTGTGATCCGAATGATATTACATTCCATCCAGCATTATAACGAAAGTGAATGTTAAAAGTCAAGAATCGAGAAAGGATATAATAAAGACGAAACATTCTTAACCATTTTGTAAAATGGGCACTCCCAATAATGACCTGATTTGATCTTGGATCTTGGAAATAATTTTTAGGATCAAACTTCTTTTTAATATTATTAGGTTATCACAGTGTCAGAATTCCGACGTATTTTGGACCACCCTGTAGACACTTTCCCATTACTCAACGGCTGTGTATTTTAAACCGGGTAAAATTAAATTCAGCACTCCTTGTCCCAGACGTATAAGGACCACGTGGAAAATTTTCTGGCGCCTGATTTTGGATTTTGTGGTCACTGTTCTTTTCTTTTCATCTGTTCAAATCGAATTCCAATTTTAAATCGTCTAACTTGAAAGGCCCATAAATTTACAATAGCTGTAAGTAGAAAATACGTGAAAGTGGATGGGAAGTGAATTCTCAACTTTTTAAATTGAAGTTGTATTTTGAGTTTTATTAATAAACTAATTTAACTAATTAATTTTTATTATTTAGCAGATTTTGAACACAATCATATATTGCCGAACTGTGCAATTTTTTTTTTATTGAATCACTGGCCTCCTGGCGGATTCTGGAACCTTGGTGACTCTTTTTACAAACAATTGTAAGTATTTGTATTTATTATTTTTGTGAAATTTTCATAATATTAATATGGTTGAACTAAAGGATACGTGACGAAAATTTTCAGGGATATAGGCATGATATACACCTGTGACGTCAAACTGCTCTGTAAGTGTAAATTGAACATCTATGGTGGTCACTGTTCTGTTCAAATAAAATTCCAATTCTAAATCGTCCATCCTGAAAGGCTCAACAATTTACAAGAACTGTAAGTAGAAAATACATTTTAAAATTAAAATGGTGGGAAATGAATTCTCAACTTTTTAAATTGAAATTGTATTTTGAGTTTTGTTAATAAACTAATTATTTTTTATTATTTAGCAGATTTTGAACACAATCATATATTTGCGAACTGACCAATTTTTTATTGTATCACTGGCCTCCTGGCGGATTCTGGTCTGGAACCGTTTGACTCTTGTTAATAAAACTTGTAAGATTTTGAGTTTATAATTTCTGTAATTTTCATTTTATTTTACATTACAAAATTAATGAAGGAAATTTTATTAAATTCCAGATATCTACCGAGAGAGGTATTTGGAAAAATGGATTCGGAACCTGGGACACTGGGTTTGGAGAAATTGTCTGTCGTCAAAGATGAAATTCCTCCGTGTGAGATTGACCCATTGAAGTTGAACCAATCCACACACAAACCTTTCATTCTCTCTGAACATAAAGCTGCCCTATTGGAAAACAAGGAGAGAATGAATTACGAGGCGGATATGGTTGCCAAATTTGGCATTTCCCACATTGCATTGAGGACATTGGACGTTGAGTTGATTCCAACACCCGGACCACGTCCTTCTATTCCAGTTCAACTCATTCCAACCAATCGTGTTGACATTTCCACATTGACCCAAAATCCTAACAAAGTTCTTGATGGGAAATATTTTCTGTGTCGTACAATGGCTCCATCATACAGATCCGGTGCCATCGAGGGAATCGTGGAAGATCCAAAAGGTCAACAAGGAATTCGAATTTCCATCAACAATTATTCTTCTTTGAACAAATGTAGTTACTTCGAGCTTCTTAACGAATTGCCTGTTGGTCAGATCTTGGCTATCAACAATCCTTGGCTCAAATCCCTTTGTCAAAATGGTGGATTTACTCTTAAGTGGGACAACCCTGAAGATGTCGTCTTCATCTCCGCATCAATGGCCCAGAAATTATTCCCATACGTCAAATGGGAAGGTGAAATCCAAGAAAAATGGAAGAACTTTATTCAATCTACAGCAAAATCCTTAATTGAATGGAGGAATCAAGGAAATAAAGAATTCTTGAGCCAAAAGTATGAGAAAGCTCTTCAAAGTTACACGGGTGGGTTGAATTTGAAGGATGGCGGGGAAACCGATTCATATGTACAAATCACGTGTGACATGTTGTCAAATCGAGCAGCAGCTTATCTAAAATTGGACTGCTTCCAGTCGGCCCTTGATGACGTGAATAAATTGTTGGAAATTGACCCGACTCACTTCAAAGGATTGTACCGGAAAGTAAAGGCTCTCTTAGGTTTACAACGTTTCCAAGAAGCCATCGAGTTTTTGGAACTGTCATCGAATTTGGCAAATATGGATTCAGAAAATAAAAGATTATTCATGGAATTACATGAATTGGCTGAAAACCTCTTCAAACAACAGACGACTGGAGAATACGACATATTGAAATTGTACAAGGCTGGAGATGATCGTCAGGATGAATGTACACATTTTGTGGGTCCAGTCAAGGTTGAGAAATTTAGCTGGAGTCAGAGTTGTCGGAGTGGGCGTGGACTTGTCGCGACTCAAATCATTCAACCTGGCCAGTTGATTTCAGCGACCAAAGCATTCCAAATTGTGTTTCCAGCGGAGGAACAAGGTATATGTCCTGGAGGTCCTGATGTTGCCATAGTTTTTAATTGCAGCTCAAATCGCACGAGCTCAACCACCCCTACTGTATATCATCAAAAACTTGTTA
The DNA here is from genome assembly GCA_034700305.1 of Protaphorura armata. Taxonomy (NCBI): domain Eukaryota; kingdom Metazoa; phylum Arthropoda; class Collembola; order Poduromorpha; family Onychiuridae; genus Protaphorura; species Protaphorura armata. The sequence goes on along the minus strand of JAQIXO010001804.1, from coordinate 3,554 downwards.
AAGACATTGCTCGTAAGTTATCTTTTGAGCCGAACCTTCTTCGTACATTTTATCAGTTGTATGCTGGACCAGAATTTCCAATTGATGGCTCTGAAAAAGACCCTTTGGTGGTGGACTTGAAGAGAATTGAGAATATCTGTCGCTACAATATTTTCCCATCTAAAACTGTGAGAGAATTCTGCAACTGTGCTCATGGACATAACAAGGCGATTGGGATTTGGATCTTGTCATCATTCATTAATCACCGTTGTTGGGACGTGAATGCCATTTGGACGACTTATGGTGACATGTTATTTGTGAGGGCACTCAAGGACATCTCAATTGGAGAAGTAATTTTGATCTCTTCCGTGGATCCATCTCAATTGTATGAAGAGCGTAAGAAAGTTCTCGACACCCAGGGTTACGTATGTGTATGTGACTGTCAGCTGTGTCAAATTGATTGTGATAATTCGAGGGATGGAAAGAAGAGAATGGAGTTATTGAAGAAAATTGACAAGAAGCAACGGCAACACAATGCTGGTTTCCAACATGAAATGGAACTGGAAAGGATGATGGAGAAACTATGGACTTTGGACAAGGGTGGTCAGAAGCCAAATCTACAGTTGAATCCATCATTGGTTCACTCCCTCAATGATTTGGCGCGTTTCTTCTACATGTCTAATGATTTTAAAAAATCCATCAATCTATTGATCAAATGTCACGCACTTACGACCAATTAAACATTGAAAAAATACGCCGTGGAATGTTGTTACCGTATAATTTGTATTCAATTGGTAGAAGGAAAAGTTGAAGAAGCCAAGAAATGGAAGGAGATTTGGAAGAAGGAAATGATGACTCTTTATGGAACTTTGGACTTGGCAGAATTGTTGGCGAAGGAAACTCTGGATTTGATGCGGAAGTACAATATTTTTCTTGAATAACAAAGTGGTTTGACTTTTTGAATGACATTTTGTCCCCCGCTGTTGCATTCTGATTTCCAGGTACAATTAGTGTACTAATTTTTTTCCAATTTGAACTGAACCCCCTCACTCCATTGAGGACTGTTTACGTAAATTTTTTATTTCATTTGTTCATTTATTAATGGGTCATGTTTGTTGTTGATTTCAAATAAATGATCTATGATATTCTGAGGCAATTATCGGTGTTAGAGTTGGATTTAATTTTATTTGACTGATTATTCCCTATACGATAACGAATATTATTACTATTATTAAACAATTCCTTCATTTCACTTTTTTTTTATTTCTATAGTAGATATAGTAGAAGGAACGTGAACATTTATGTTGTAGCTGACAATGAGTGTTAGTAGTTTTGTAGCAGTGGTTCCATATCTCTAGCCCAGCATATTTTATTCAGTTATCATATTTATTTTTTATTTATTCACTAAAAGCTTTAATCTCACTGGAATTTACAAGAATCAAAAAAGGATATAATAAAGACGAAACATTCTTAACCATTTTGTAAAATGGACACTCCCAATAATGACCTGAGTTGATCTTGGATCTTGGAAATAATTTTTAGGATCAAACTTCTTTTTAATATGATTAGGTATTACAGTTTCAGAATTCCAACGTATTTTGGACCACCCTGTAAAAGGTTTCACATTACTCAGCGGCGGTGTATTTTAAAATCGGTAAAATTAAATTCTACATTCGCAGTCCTGGAAACCTGGAACCACAAACAAGAAAGTTTTGTGCCTGACTCAAAAATGGAAACTGACAAGACAACTGGATTGTAATCACTGTTCAAATCCAATTCTAATTCTAAATCGTCCACCCTGAAAGGCTCAACAATTTACAAGAGCTGTAAGTAGAAAATACATTTTAAAATTAAAATGGTGGGAAATGAATTATCAATTTTTTAAATTGATGTTGTATTTTGAGTTTTATTAATAAACTAATCAATTTTTATTATTTAGCAGATTTTGAACACAATCATATATTGGCGAACTGACCAATTTTTTATTATTGTATCACTGCCCTCCTGGCGGATTCTGGAACCTTGTGACTCTTTTTACAAAAAATTGTAAGTTTTTGTGTTTATTATTTTTGTGAAATTTTCATAATATTAATATGGTTGAACTAAAGGATACGTGACGAAAATTTTCAGGGATATAGGCATGATATACACCTGTAAGGGTAAATGGAACATCTATGGTGGTTTGGTGGGCACTGTTCTGTTCAAATCAAATTCCAATTTTAAATCGTCTAACTTGAAAGGTCCATCTATTTACAATAGATTTGACGAGGGAAGTGCCCGAGTAACGACAAAGCGATTTCGTCCAATTTTTTTTTCTGGAGAGGTCATTGGATATCATTAGACACGTGTTTTCGGAAATTCCTCGAGCGACCCCCGGGGGGTCAAAAAAAATTATAAAATTTTCGACTTTTCAAAATCGAAAATCCTTATGGGATATAACATGTGTTTTTCGAGTCGACCTCTTCTTACTTTTTGAAAAATCGATTTTGCTGTGATGGCATAAGATCATTTTCAAAAATTTCAAAAATTTTATTTTTCAATTTTGTTTTCCAAATTTTTTTCGAAAATCGAAATGTTTGAAAAAAATTAGAAAAAAATTTTTCGAATAATTTTGTGAAAATTTTGAAAATGATCTCATGCCATCACAGCAAAATACATTTTTTAAAAAGTAAGAAGAAAGGACTCTTTGGTCGTCTCGAAAAACACATGTTATATCCCATAAGGATTTCGGCTACTTCCCCTCGTAAGTAGAAAATACATGAGAGTGGGTGGGAAGTGAATTCACAACGTTTTAAATTGAAATTGCATTTTGAGTTTTATTAATAAACTAATTATTTTTTTTTTATTTAGCAGATTTTGAGCCCAATCATATATTGCCGAATTAACTAATTGCTTTGATTGCGTCACTGGCCTGGCGTATTCTGGTCTGGAACCTTTTGACTCTTGTTAATAAAACTTGTAAGATTTTGAGTTTTTTATTTCTGTAATTTTTATTTTATTTTACATTACAAAATTAATGAAGGAAATTTTATTAAATTCCAGAGAACTAGCGAGAGCAGTATTTGGAAAAATGGATTCTGAACCTGGGACACTGGGTTTGGTGAAATTGTCTGTCGTCAAAGATGAAATTCCTCCGTGTGACCTTGAGCCATTGAAGTTGATCCAATCGACGGACAAATCTTTCATTCTCTTCGAACATAAAGCTGCCCTATTGGAAAACAAGGAGAGAATGAATTATGAGGCGGATATGGTTGCCAAATTGACTCCAGCACACGGACCACGTCCTTCTATTCCAGTTCAACTCATTCCAGGCAATCGTGTTGACATTTCGACATTGACCCAAAATCCTAACAAAGTTCTTGATGGGAAATATTTTCTGTGTCGTACAATGGCTCCATCCTACAGATCCGGTGCCATCGAGGGAATCGTGGAAGATCCAAACGGTCAACAAGGAATTCGACTTTCTGTCTGCAATTATTCTTCTTTGGACCATTGTAGTTATGAGCATCTTCTTGAGGAACTACCTGTTGGTCAAATCTTGGCTATCAAGAATCCATGGTTCAAGTCTGAAGAAA
>JAQIXO010001803.1:0-11298 GCA_034700305.1 Protaphorura armata | reverse complement strand
AAACACTGATCACTGCACAAGACATGAAGACATGAGAGGGGATGAGCAGCGTCCCAATCTTTAATCTCTTGGTCACACTCACAGCGTCCACACCGAGTTCGATTGTCACGGAATGGCTTGAGAAAAATCTCATGGTCCCGGATCTCTGATTCTGTCGCTGATGTACACATGATTATGATGACAACTGATGATTAATCAATCAGTGTCACTTTTTACACTCACGCACGCACAAATTTCAATTGTCAAATTAATCAGTTATTTTTTTAGACACTCACTGAGATTGAGATTTTCGTTGGATGGAATTATGAGCGGACGGGCTGGCGGGCACATGGTCAGAAAAATAAAATGAGCTCAATTTTTGCCGCGTCCTGTCAGCACAGGTCTGGAGTCTGGACTGCACTCACTGCACTGCGCTGGCTGTGCTGTGAAGATATCAAGATATCTTTGTTCATAATAACTTACTTGATGTGAAAATGTTACACGAGTTAAATATTTTAAACTTAAACAATTGACGTCATTAGATTATATTTAAAACAAATTGAATGAAAATATGATGGTTGATTTTTAATCCATCATTAATAATTTATCAGTATTATGAGTACGGCGAATGAATATTTAGGTAATACATTTTAAACGGGTATTCCTCATTAATATTTTCTATTGTTATTTGACATTTTTCTTTGTACAGTAAAAAAAATAACGTTGGAGTTTGCGATTCATCAGTCTCCAGAGGGAAGCATGTTCGGATATAAACATTCAGATTTTTTTTCCAATTCAATCAATCAAAATAATAATAAATCAGACGACCAGAATATTTGATTAATAATTACTTGGCATAATTATTATTCACTTTATTTGGATCGCAATTTCGCAATGATCTGAATTTGTTTGAATTTTATCACCTTCAAGTTTCGACTAAATATTTTTTTTGAGTTTTGAGAAATAATTTATCTACATTAAATAAATCGGCTCACATTAATTAGTGGATACTGGATGTCCTGGCTCCTGGGCTGGCTGTGATGGTATGTTCGGCATAACTTGAAAATGTAATACATGTTAAATATTTTAAACTTAAACAATGGACGTTATTATTACATTATATTTAACAAATTGAATAAAAAATATTTTGATGGATTACACATACGGCATTTGGATGGCATGAGTGAGACAACAAACTAACGAATGGATACACAACCGTGGACAATTTATTCATCGTCCTCCCATAAACTATTTTGTTGGAAAAGTATCAATAAATAGCAAAGCAGTCGGGTTGTACGAGAAAACGTAGGGGAAAAGTAAAAATCGCTGTAAAAACATGTGTAACCAAACTCTTTGGCCCGGATATTAAAATCAGACACTGCTGAAAAATCGAATTAGAGACAACCTGAGTATACACATGCTCCCTATCCTTAATTAAATAATTTCACTATAGAAAGGAGTAACTTAACCTCTATGTGTATAATAAGTTGAATAAAAATGTAACAAAATGTCAATTGTCCAATTCTCAAACTTAATCTAAACCTAACCACTCAATCTGATTTTACTACAACTACGCTTCGATATTCACCCACCTCCAAGATTTCAACACTGCTCAACAGTTCGAAATCATTTTCGAGAGCTAAAAGACTAACTTCGACCCTACTGCAATGCTCATCCAAAATATGAGTTGTGACTTGGGCATTGGTTGGGAAAATAGTTTTACATATGACACATGGCCAATCGAGTGAAAGGGTGTGTACCCGGGTTCTCTGCCCAAACTCACCGTCGCCATCATTTTCTTCTCCATCTATATCTATCAATTCTACATTGTCAGTTGATGTTTGATCCATTGGTTCATTATCTCCAGTGTATAATTCAACAGCCCTCTTCATCTCAGATTGATTTAAAGTTGGAATTTTCATACCAGTGCTTGGTCTTTGACATTTACTCCTCATTTGATTCATCATAGGCTTCGAGTCATCCTCTTTCACAGGGGTTGGGACGACCGTCGGGACTTTCCTAGTTAAAAACTCTTGGGTCGGTTCCCTGTATGGCTCAGCCAAATGAGTCTTCTGAAGATGTTCCTTGAATGATTTGTAAATATCAAATGATGTATTACAAACGTGGCATTTCCATTTGGGTGGTTCAATCAAATGTTTCTTCTTGTGCAGGGAAAACTCAGCCTCTGGTATTAGTTGATGACAGTCAACGCAAACAGTGCTCTTATGAACGTTGATCTCGTTGTTCTTCAATCTATCTTTGTTCTCAAAAAATTCTGTGCAGTGTGGGCATTTGAATAATTCCATGGTTGGAGTATGAGTAATGAAGTAATTGTCCGGAGCGATAGGATTAGCCTCTGTGATCCCTGAAATTAAAAACAATCGCTAGTTACAATTATATAACATTAATTGTGATGCTCAACACTTGATAGGTCGAGTCGTAATTATAGTAATTAAATAAAAAAAAAAACAGTTACAACTGTGATTGTCTGTGAAATTCCTCAGTATATTATCCATGAATAAATCCATATCCATCAGACAGTCACAGTCGTCTCGGCGAATTTAATTGAAAAATAAATTAAAACATATTATCGGATCTCGAAATTTCACAACCAAGTACTCAAGGTTATCAATTAGAACATTAGAACTAGAACATTCAACAAATCTTAAAAGTCGAAACTTGTGCTTGGGATTTCCATTACACATATTTTCGCAAAACTTTCTTTGATTCATAATCGTAAAAATAAATTATCGTCAGTATGATTAGCATAATTAATTTTTTAAAAAAGTTAAAAAATAACTTACCTGCATTGCTATTCTCCCTTGGTTTTGGATTTGGTGGAGTTGTTGAGCTCCCACTTTGACCTTCCTTCAGATGAGTTAAAATTTTTCCAGTTCTATGCTGTAAACATTTGGACAAAATCCACAACGAAACGGCCCAGCAACTTCTTCCGAAAATAATTTTTCATAATTGTCACCTTTAGAATCATCACCATTTGCTGGTGGATCTTCTTCACTCATTTCTCTCTCTGGTGTGTCTTCACGTTCCTAATGTGCACAGGAATAGAAATGAAATGAAAATGAGTAAACCAAATATATGTGAACGAATATACTCGAAGGTATTCTAACAATGGAAGAAAACTCAGATAACGCGGGAAGGGCTACTTACGAGTACAACGACTACGACTACTATTAGTATTCCGCTGTTAAGAACTAAACCCTTTTGCTTTGTAACAATAAAAAGGAAAAAAAAAACAAAAAAAAAACCTGTTGCTGTTGGAAAACGTGTCCACTGAAATTCGTAAACGGCTCTCTTGAATGTGTCCGAATCGGAGTGAAAAGATTGGGCATTGATGACAATGGCGGCTCTGTAGCGCACCCTCCGCTCTGACTTCCTTGTGGAGATTGAATAACAGAAGTAGTCGGCGCAATCAAATGTTGCTGTTGTTGTGACGAGGCCTTATTCCTCAAATTACACGGCATCATATCTTGCCCCGGATCCGCTGATTTTGAGTAAATGTTGGCACCTGCTGAACCTGAGTGTTTGCTGGTGATGGAGTCACATTATATTGAGTGGCCCGATGACCCGAAGGAGACAATTGCCTTTGCTGATGATGATGATGGTGGACTCTGAAAATACAAAATTAATTGCTTCATGTTAATAAAGTTGGACGGTGGCTTTGGCTTGCCGCCTGAGTCAAACATTTCATACCGGCGGTGGTTCCATCCTAAAGATAGATACAGGGTGGGCCAATGAATTATGGTCAAATTTGAATTCGCAGCGTTCAAATCTCTCGAGGTAGGGCACATTCGAACGCCAGTCGCTTTCGCAATAAGGGACATGTAACTCTGAAATCCAAAATATTGAATAAGGGACACGTTTAGTTCATTTTCCTGGTTAACCCATGATTGGGAGGACTCAAAAAGGGTTAAGAGGTCACATGGTGACCTAGGCCAAATGACCGGGAAGGGTCATGGAGGCAGCGGGTGCCAAGTTTCAGATTTTTGTGACCACCGGTGTGTTGTCATGGGGTCATCAAAGTTCAAAATCTCTTGAGCATTGTCAATCCTGATACATTTCACTGACCTCGTACAAAAATCTGAAACTTGGTACACCTTTGTCTCCTTGCCCTCCTCGTTCGATTGACCCCACGTTTGCCTTGTGTTCCCATGGTGACCCTGTTGGTGACCTTCTTTTAGTCCATCTGATCATGGGGAGAAAACTAATTCAACGTGACCTTGTGACCCTTTATTCGAAATTTTGGATTTCAAAGTGACATGTCCCTTATTCCAAATGCGATTGGCTTTCCAATGGGCGATACCTCGAGTAATTTGGATAACCCGTTCCTCCGATAGAATGAATCAAAATGTGACCGCATTTTCTGGGACACCCTGTACATGGTCAATGAAAATTGATTAATTAGAATGCATGTAATTACCTTGGTGTGGGAGGTACAGAAGTTTTCTCAGTTGACTCTGAGGGTCCAGTGACGAGTGGAAAAGTTGACGGTGGTGGTGGTAGATGTGAAGAGTGTGAGTGAGCAGTGGTTGTGTTGGTGGTTACACTGCTCGTGACCCCATCGTCCAGCTCAGGTCTCATCCCGGTACTCCGGAGCAGACGACGAATCTCCAACTCATCACACGCCTGTAATTTGAAATGCGCAGACATAACCAGGATGAAAATTGTATATTTTTAAAATTTTACACTTTTTTTGAAATTGTTGAGACCGAGGTGTTAGAATACCATACAAATCAACCTGCATTCAAATCAGAAGATTAACAAGAAGACAGAGAATCACAAGACACGGCGCGGAGGCAAAAATTCAAATATGTATCGACTAACCCCAATCCCAATCCAATGGATTTTTTAGAAAAATGTTTATGAACAATTAAATTAATTTTGGATTTGGATTATAATGAAGAAAATTAATTGGTTTTCCGGTAGGAAAATATTTGAAGGATTTCAGGGTATGTGCTGAATATTCTTTCGGGGAGAAAGGTTGACGGATTTTGTGTCTAATGAAATTAATTCTGTCTTCATATTTCTATATAAAATAAATGGTGTGCTCTGTTGTAAAGTTATTTAACAATTAAAAATCTACAGCTATATTTTTTGTAAAATATAATAAAAAAATATGTCACATGCGAGATGGTAGATGCCCGTCCTAGTCCTGGTCATTTTGTTTTTAAACTGGATAAATCCTTGACTGTTGATTAGGGTTGGACCGAATATTCGGTGCGCCGAATAGTTCAACAGTGACGATATTGTTTGTCCTCCAGCGACTCCAGCCTCAGCGCAGCCCTGAATTGAGTGGCACCTGAAAAGATCTCAAATCTGCACATACATGAGGTGTAAATGGTGTAATATTTTGTCCTCGTATGTACACTAAAAAAAACAAATCATCACATATCTAATTCAATATAATTTCATTCATTCATCAGCAAGCATGTGATTAGAATAAATTGAATAAATATTTTCGTTGATTCATTGTCTGTATTCTGTAGACACTGACTGATTGAAGTCAGATATTTTAAGACAGACGTACGTACGGTCTGGGTTTATCTGCACAGCATGCAACAGGTCACTAAATTTCATTGTAAAACTCATTTTCCTAGAATTCCAAAAATCTAAATGTTTTGAGGTAAGTTGAAACGTTCTATCCATATTTAACACCTACGTATGAATTGAGAGGGAGAATTTGAAAGGCCGTCCGAAAGAAATTCTTTTGTTGAATCGTTGGAGGATTTTTTTTTGTATTATTCCAATTCATGTTTTTGAAATTTCTTAAATACGGAATAAACTTTGTTCAACCATTCATAAAGTGCCCAGCGATTACCCACAGCAAAGACAAAAACACAATCAGAACCGTATGGAGCTTGAATCAATCAAAAAGGTACATTCAACATTGAGATTTTTTATTATTAGTATTTACACGTGCTAAAAATATGTAATTCAATTCCATTAGCATTTAAATTAGTGTCTATTTTGTAATGTTTTTATTATATATGGGATATTTTTGTATCCACTGACAGGTCACTGTACCAACACATATTCACAGATTCTTGTCATCCGTCCTTCTGGAGATCAAGATCATAACACCAAACACCGTTTGAAATACCTGTTACAGTGTGACCTGTAATTCTGGACCAACTTAGGTGACCAGGTGAGACGACGGCGACAATTAATAATTTACTGTGAGTAGTCACATAAAATCTTTGAAAGACGGAGTCAACATTTTTACCAAATTATAATCACGTGAAATATTTTTCTAATGAATATAATATATTTATTAGTCGCGTGTCTATTATTTTAGTCTAGTACAAATTTTATTATTATGAATTTATAATTATTCTAGCCAGGTCGAAAGTTGCAAGTGGATAAATTCAGCTAATTGTTGGTGGACGTGCGTATTAGAATAATTGGGTTAACCTGTGTCTGACTGAGTTTCAGTTTACAAAAAGTAGATTAGATTACGAGCAGTGCAGCTGTGCAGCTTATGACGAAATGACGATGGAATAAGTAAAAGAAATATAATTAGAATTACAATTATGACTTGTTAGGAGGAGCAGCTCAAGAATGACGTCATCACTGTCGAATTGGAATTTCAGAATAGAATATTCCAAACTCCAGATGGAAGTGAGAGTCAGGGTAGAGAGACTGGACCTTTCAAATATTCCAAAAATGTGTGAAACTTCAAAAATGGGATGTTCGAGTCAAAACACATTATTGCAGATCGACCATTCAATTGTGCAACCGAGAAGATAGGAAATTGTGGGCGTGGTCGTATTGGATCAAAATCTGAATATTGTAAGACACCAATTACTCAAAGAAAATCGGGAACCGTAGAGACTTGGGGCGTTTGTACGTTTTGTAAAAAGTCGTTTTCTCGACGTAATGCTTTAAATATTCATATGAGGTGACACAGGAGAAAAACCTTATGTTTGCCGCTTTTGCCCAAAAGCATTTTCACAACTGTCTAATGTGACCATTCACATACGTACTCATACGGGAGAAAAACCTTACTCATGCAACATTTGCTCAAAGTTCTTTTCAGGAAGTGATGCACTAGTAAGACACATGCGTATACACACAGGTGAAAAACCCTACGTTTGTAGCATTTGTACGAGTGCATTTTCGGATCCTACGGGTCTGGGTAATCACATGCGTACTACACATACTAAAGAAAAACGTCACACCTGCAACATTTGTCTAAAAGCATTTGGAGACTCTACCGATTTACAAGTACACATTCGTACGCATACCAGAGAAAAGCCTTATGTTTGTCAGTTTTGCAAGAAGGCATTTGTATCGCTCAGTGGTGTGGCAAGTCATCAACGTACTCACACAAGAGAGAAACCATACACATGCACTGTGGGTTCAAAGTCATTCTCTCAGAGCTGTAATCTTAGAAATCACATGATCATTCACACTGGGGAAAAACCATACGTTTGTAACATTTGTACGAAGGCATTTACTGAACCTGGAAGTTTAAATGACATGTACGCATTCACACTGGAGAAAGACCTTATATTTGCCACTTTTGCCCGGAAACGTTTAAAACGTCCGGTAACGCGACATATCATGAGCGTATTCACACGGGGCAAAAACCTTTTACATGCAAAACTTGTTCAAAGTCATTTTCTCGAGGCGAAAGTCTAAAATCACACATGCGCACACACACAGGAGAAAAACCTTACGTTTGTAATATTTGTAATAAGGCATTTTCTGGGTCCGGGAACTTAGGAAAACATAAACGTACTCATACTGGAGAAAAACGTCATACTTGTAACATTTGTTTCAAGGCATTCAATGGATTGGGTTATTTACAACAACATAGTCGAACACATACAGGGGAGAAACCGTACGCTTGTAAGTTGTGCCTGAAATCATTTTCATCTCCTGGTGGTGTGATTGTACATCAGCGTACTCATACTGGAGAGAAACCATTCACTTGTAATGTTTGCTCAAAGTCATTTTCTGTAAGGGATAGTCTTAGAAAGCACATGTACACACATACAGGAGAAAAACCTTACGTTTGTAACATTTGTGAGAGGGCATTTTCGGATGCTTCAGGTCTGAGTAGTCATATGCGTACTACACATACTGGAGAAAAACCTCACACCTGCAACATTTGCTTCAAGTCATTTGAAGAACTGTCTAATTTAAAAGCACATATTCCCGTTCACACTGGAGAAAAACCTTACACATGTAATATTTGCTTCAAATCATTTGCTCGTAAGCAGGAAGTGAAAATGAATGGGCGAGTTCATTTAGGAAACAAAATTTATACTTGTACCATTTGTCCTAAGACTTTCTCTGAAGAAAATGAATTAGTGGTGCACACGGCTGTTCACAAAAATAACCCACACGTCTGCTCATATTGTTTAAAATCATTTTCTGTGCCGACCAGGTTGACCAAACTCTTGTTGACTCATACAAAAGAAAAATCTTACACGTGCAATATTTGCTTCAAATCATTTTCTGTGACAGCCAATTTGACCAGACACTTGTTGACTCATTCAACAGAAAAACCACATTTGTGCAAATTTTGTTCGACAAGGTTTTCTAGACAAGATGCATTAGACGCACATATTATGCACATTCATACAAAAGGAAAACGTAAAGAGTCCAACGATTGAAGTTTAGTTTAGGTGTCTGGAATTTAAAGTATTTTACATTTGATTGATCGAGTCGGCAGACCTGTTTTACTTGCTGACTCTTAGAAATTAATGACGTACTGTTAGGTGAAATATATAATTATACCTAAGTTTACTTGTTGGAATAATGAGGGTTCAAGTGTGTTAAATTTTAGTTGACTACACACAGAATAAGTCACACTAGAGTGAAACCTTATCAGTGTAGCGAGTGCGGGAAGAGTTTTACAACGGTGAATACATTGAAGGTTCACAAGAAAGTACACGCTGGAAGCAAAGTTTAGAAGGGTGACCATGTCTCGATTTTAATTTAATACATTTATTCTTATGGAACTGAGTTTGGTCAGAGTTATGTATATTAAAGGTTTTTTCTTTATTTACTTTTATTTCTTTTTTGAGTGCGTTAACTAATGAATTTTGAAATTGTTACATGTGTAATAATAACATTTGCTCGGAATAAATTCTCTTCAACAAAAATTCTGTTTTTGTCTTCCAGTAACAATGTATGTAGTTTATTTGGTGATTCATACAATAAGGGAAGGGGTCATTTCTCAAAGAAATGAAAGTTGAATTCAAGTCTTATATTTTCATTTAATGTGTTTAATTTTAGTTGAATTCTGTTAACCATGTGGTAAAGAGTAAATGTATGTTAATGTTCGTGCATTCATGTATTTGTCGACTACCTCGATATTTGTACAATTGTAATAAATGAAACAATAAAAATTCTGTTTGATTGTTCAAACATTTACTTTTATTATTTCCTATAAACTTAAGTGTACGAGAATGTGGAAAGAGTTTCTGTCACAGAAGGGTACTTTGACTACTCACAAGAGAAGCCATAGCATAGTGGAGAGAAACCCCATGAGTGTACCGTGTGCGGGAGGAGTTTTACAACCGTAGGTGCATTGAAGGTTCACAGGAGAAAACACGCTGGAGAGAAAGCTTAGAAATGTGACGATGTCACAATTTAAATTCAATGGATTTATTATTATAGAACTGAGTTTGTTCAGAGTTTAGTAAATTGAAGGATTTTGTTTTATTTACTTTTAATTCTTTTTTGTGTTCGTCAACTAATGAATTTTGAAATTAATACATGGTTAGTAACATTAGCTCGAAATAAATTCTCTTCAACAAAAATTCTGTTTTTGTCTTCCAGTAACAAATGTATGTAGTTTATTTGGTGATTCAAACAATAAGGGAAGGGGTCATTTCTCAAAGAAAGGAAAGTTGAATACAAGTTTTATATATTCATTTAATGTCGATTTCTTAGTGAAATATTTTTATGCGATTAGGTACCATTGGAACCAATTTTGGTGGTCCATCCGTATCCTTTCTTTTTACCGAACGTGGACGACCAGGCCCTCTCTTCAATTTTGGAGGTGGTGTGTCATCAGTAGCTATTCCCTCGAACATTTCAGCCATTTCTTTTTCTGAAAAATTAGAAGAAAAAAAATTAAAAAAATATTATTTTTTTCAACAAAATAGAAATTTTTTATATTAAAAATTGGTGTAATATAAAAAATTACCAATGTCATTGTAACTATCCTTAGAAGTGGACGTTCCAGCCTCTGCTGTTTTAATTTTAGGTTTATTTTGTGATTTTGATTGTTCGTTATTCCCTCGACTCCAACGATTCATTTTTCGTTTCCTGACGGGTGACCTGCTCGTACTAGTACTAGTACTTGTATCAGATTCTCCTCCTTGGCTTCTTGAAATTCTTTCCTTCATATTCTTAGTCGAATTCGTCACATCTTTTGACATTCCAACTGGGCTATTTGTCTTCACCAGGGTTCTAGTCTCACGTTTCTCTGGAAGAGACTCTTCGTTCCTGGAAAATTATAAATAGCGTGTATTAGCATTAACACTTCCAAGTGTACAGGATTTAATTAAATAGAATTTTTACCTTTTCCTGGTATGCGGTCTCTCAGTCTCATAGTCAAAAGTGTCAGACTGTTTCGTAGTGCTCTTGCTCCGTGAACTTCTTTTGAGTGGGAGAGCAGAGGCGACTGCATCCCTTGTAGCCATTCTAGGTTCCTCCTTGTCCTTGCCTTTGTCCTTAGTTTGACCTGGACTTTGACCTTGACCTTGACCTCCAGCAGCCTTAATCTTTGAAGCTTTGTTGCGGATTACTATTCCCACATCTGATTCATCATCAGATGGCTCGGACTTGCTTTCAACGTCCATATCAACATTTTCGTCATCTTCGTCGTCTTCATTCTTGGTATCTGCCCTTGAGACCTTGACCTTAGCCTTAGGGGTCGTGACCTTTGGTGTAACCTTGGGAGTCCGCGAGGGCGTGCGTGATGCCGAGTTCTCGGTTCTGGTCTGGGTCTTAGTTTTAGTCGTCTTCGGGGTGACCTTGGAAGCATTACCATTGTTTTTGCCATTTTTACCATTTCCAGAATATCCAGCCACTGGTTTTGGGCTTGGAGTCACAGACTTTGATTTTTTCTTTCTAGACGAACCACCGTCGTCATCGTCTTCATCTTCAGTTGCAATTTCTAGTGCTATTGGATCTGGAGCTGGAGCCTTAGGGTTTTGTTCATTGGACAAAACATCAATCAAATTCTCCAGACTCTCACTCACTCGTTGAAAGGCGGGTAAATAGCCAATGACTCCAGGGTCTTCTTCCTCGTCAGATTCTGTCACGGAGTCTATTCCTTCC
>JAQIXO010001802.1:0-11299 GCA_034700305.1 Protaphorura armata | reverse complement strand
ATCATTTACGTTCTGTCCCTATGTGAGTTCTCATGTTCATTGGAATTATAAAGATCAGTGTAAGTTATGTATTTTTTTAATAGACTCAACAAATAAATACACATGCGCTTGTGGCAATGAAATGCAATCCTTCATTAAATTCAAATTGCATATTTAAATTGGCACAATCACACTCTGTTCTACTCCTACTCCTAACTCTGTTGCTAGTTGCACTCTACAAAACTGAAGTTGAGTGAGAATTACAAGTGTCCATCAAACTAAAAGTAATTAACTTACGATTAGTTGAAATACAATTAACACTTAGCATTGTTGTGCTCATTAATTGTAATTGTAATTAGTAGTAAACAATTGTCTTTACTATTACGTTCGTCCCGCCTGTATTTTTAAAAGGAAGGTTTCAATTGAATAAACAACATTTCTCTTAAACTTTTCAATCGGAATATTTATTTTGAAATCACGATGAAGAACAAGTGTGTATTGATTCATTTAAATACGGTCAACAATAACAATCCGTGGCGTTAGGGATATGGCTATTTCTGTTCGGAGACGGAGGGCTCACTATCCCCATCTCAACTTGCCCCATCCCTTGTTTCCCAATGCATTATTGGGCATGGGTTTTAAACTTTGGGCCCACCGCGCAGGTCGAAACCGCGATCGGGGCCCGGGACATTGTTATTTTCGGAATCTGGATACTTCAATTGACCACTCCACTGAATTTCATATTTTTCGGGGTGTTACAGTTCAATATGTTCCAGACAGCTCAAAGTGCTACGTTCCCCAGGCCAAATGAAGACACTCAATCTCAATGAAGAGTGCGGAGCTTGTTATTTGGTCATGCTAAGAGTGAGTGCCAATTATGGTCTGAGTTTTATAAAAATTAAAAAAATATTGAACTTGTCTAGCAATTAATTCAAACTTCCTTTTTATTTGTTACAAAGTTTTAATCTCAATTTCAATTGTGTCATTCGGCAACAGTTTTTATCAAAAGTGACTTGGAGAAATGTAAATAGATTAAAAATAGAATACGTTCGAACCACCTTTTCTGTATCTCTCTACTGTACATAAAATACACCTGTTTCTAACTCACCACCACTTCAACCAGATTAATTAGAAGAAGATGGGAGTCATTGGTTTTTCATTTTATAATCAGACATGAACTATGACTTAAACATAATTCACTAAAAATTTGACTACATAATTCACACAATATGGACATATTTAAGTTAATTCACTACCTGTAATTCATTGCTACTTGTACTTGTCGTAGACTTGCAGCGGTAATCCACAAATTTTAGTTATTATTTAATTGATCTAAGGAGTCAAACTATAAGTTTTGAAAATTGGAATGAATTTCCAATTCCTCACGTTTGTGGTACTCGCAGTCTCATCAATACATTTCCAGGTATTTCATGAAAAGGAATAAATAATGAATTTTAGATAATATTCGTATTACACACTAATAGTTTAATTATTTAATTATTCCTTGACAGAGTATAAATGGCACATTGTCCTCCATCTCATACGAAGTTCTCAAGGTCTGGTTTCTTCTTGAAGAGTTTGGTGACAAACTTTGTTGTGCGGATGAACAAGTCAATGATTTGGTAGAATCATTGAGACTCCCAATATCTATTCAAGAAAAATGTCCAGCTTGCGACTACAATTTCCGTCAACTCTTTTGTGCTCAGAATTGTAGTCCAAATCAATTTGAATTTCTTAGACCGTCTTGAATAAAGCAGGTAAGGACGGTTGTTAAATGCCAGTTGTCTCAGTGAGTATTGACCACCAAGATACACTCACTCAGGTAATTATGTGTTGTGATGTGTCTTCCTTTAAGGACGTCCAATGATAAGAATGCTAGACATTTATGTGGAAGATTCCTATGTGGATGAGACCTACAATTCCTGCAAGGGTGTAATAGTCCGCGATGCGCAAGGAGATTCTTGGCCAGCAATTGAATTACTGTGCGGCCCTTGGGGAGCGGCAAATTGTACTGCGCACAGAGAGTACGACTACTTTGGATCGGACAATGGATATACGCCATTCCTTATCAATTACAAGTATGTTGGAACTAATGAAACCATTCCAGGAATCATTCCATGCCATTTCTCCACTCTCGGATGCTCTGAACCCGTAGGAACGGTACGTACTTCGTATGTCTATTGTTTAATTAATAATATGTAAATTAACGCTGCTAATTACTATTTGAATAATTCAGAACTCTTCGGTTCCTTGTTCCTGTGAAGATTGTCAAGATTCTTGTGCTAAGTAAGTGATGCAATGTTGATAAAGTTATAGTAAGTAGTTAAGTTCGAAAATACCTTCATGGATGCATGTAATTAAATTCATTGACAAATTGACGAGTATAAATTATTTAATTGTAATTTTTGATTGCCAGGACATGGAGTTAATAAATTAATATTATCGTGCAATCAATTGATCACTCTCATTTTGTTATACGTAGAGTATACATGCATCAAGATCTACCAAATAAATTTTGGTTTCGCATTAACCTACAACATTTTAAAAAATATTCTGATAATGTGATAATTATTTCTATAGTAAATTCTGAATACCTAATCTCGTGTTTCTCTTCCATTCAGATTCAGTACTGAGCTCCAATTCAAAAGTAAATAGTTGAAACATTAGCCACAGTATGTACACAGTTATATAAACAAGTATGATTTATTTACAGAGTAGCGTAGCTAATTTGAAAACGTCATAAATGGTTGCATACGATTTCTCGCCAGTGAGTTAAGTAGAAGTCGAGAGCTCCAAGCAGAATCAAAATAATCCATCCATTATATTGGAATTGGTAATGAAACCTACACAATTCTTTTATTGTCTGTACGAGATTCGACTGCACTCAAATGGAAGAAAATCTTACACGAAATCAACACTCAAGCATGGCGTGGATTAAAATAGAATTTAATCATCTCGTCACTCCTAAACAAAGTCAGAAAGCTACAAGAGCACCAGTTTATCTCGCATTGATTTGGTAAAATTCAAAGTTTCCTTTTGGAGTTGTCAAAATTGGCCCTGGTGTTCCACAATTTTTCTTCGACAATTGAGATTGTCGAGGCTAGGACTGTGGGAGGTATTTTTAGTTAGTAATGCGGAGAATGGAACATGAACGGGGATAGTCCTTTCCAAGTATACCGGTTTATTTTGATGTCTATATATAGCCACATCAATAATTTGGAGACAGGAAAAACGGCACAGAAAATGGTCCACGGTCTGATTTCGCGGAAATATTGATGTCCTAATCATTGACCTCCTGTATAAGTTTCGTGAAGGAACCATCTCGAAAATTCAAAAATAGTTTCGGACACCTTATGTAATAGCAGGACCGACTGACCATCAAGACGGGTTGGCGGTTGCCAATTGCGCCCCTAGAAGTTTAACATTACGGGTGTGGAGATAATTACGGCGACCTTTGCTTTTGCCCCATGCCACTAATGTTAGTCGCCACCGGCGCCCCTAAGTTGCCAGTCCGACCCTGTGTAATAGTGCAGTTTGAATTTCGAGGAAGGTTGCTTTACAAAAGTCGTTCAAAAAAGGAGGAGGAGGACAAAAGCTACAATATATTAAAGAAATAGCGAATTCTGATATATTCTGACAAAATAATTGACCATGGAGAAGCCCTCGTGAATGGACTCACCTAATCATTTAGCCCTGTCATATATATCTTGGATCAAACGTAAAGTTTTTTGGTGTGATCGTGGCAAACGAAGTGCATTGTAAAATCCAAGTGTAAAATAATAATACGTATTGTTTTCAGAACAGGACGAGTCAGTTTTCCATTTGGTTTAATAGGAAGGGCATCCCTAGCACTGGAGGAAAATGATGAGTAGAGATCAGATGTGATCAACAAGGATTAAAAGTTGTTAATTTGCTAATCATTTTCAAACAAATCGTAATCACATTTGAAGAAAATGGGCACTGCATGCCATTGCCCCAATCACTATTCTATCTGAACGGTTCGATTCCCTTAATTTAGAACACTACATCAAATCTATTTTGAGAGATATTAATAGAAAACTTGAGTGTCAATAAAAGTCTGGATTTTCTAGACTTCAAATAAACTTTGAATTTTTCTAGCGATTAGTTGAAACTTCCTTTTTATTTGTTACAAAATTTTGATGTCAATTTCAATTTTGCCATTCGGTAAGAGTTTATATCAAAAGTGACTTGGAGAAATGTAAAGGAAGTAGAAATGGAGACAAAGTGTGATGCTGTTTAGAAAATTAAAAGTGAGAAATTGTCACTGTCAATCAAGGAAAGGATTTGTAAATGTACACAGACTTCTAGCACTGGCACACTTATTACAAGTTATGGGAGAGACGTATTAAAATTAAACACAATATTTACAATCATCCTGTTTGTTGTCAAAATCAGTGAGATGTTCAGTTCAGTTCAAAGGCTAAATTAACATGGAAGTCCCAAGGAATAGCTTGAAAATGATTAATTAGAGTCAGAGTCATCTAGGGTGAAGTCATTGGTATTCACGTATGGTGCAGAGAAGTGTGTTTTCTTCTGATGGTACAGGAGTCCATTTCCACTCTTGAATGTCCTCTCGCAGAACGTGCAACGATAATACCTTTCGTTAGTATGTGATCGAGCATGACGATTCAAATTATCTGAGGAGGAGAAGGAATTATTAGTCAGGAATTAATCAACTTTTACTTAACCAGTCAATTACAGAATTCTTACTTTTGACACTGAATGACTTGTTACAAGTTGAACATTTGTAAGGCTTCTCCCCAGTATGGGTTCGTTTGTGATCCGTCAGTCCACCTGAACAAATTCATTCAGAATTAACAGAATTATTGATTCGGCTTATTTGAGATTAAAACATAATGGAAAAGAGTATTTGTGATTTACCTGATTGTTTGAACTTCTTGGGACAGACATCACAATGGAAAGGACGTTCTTTTGTATGTTGTCGAATATGTCTAGTCAAGTTACCTGGAAGACAATTAGAATTATACAATTCATAATGGAGTGGAAAGAATGTGTGTATTATCCATCTCTCACATCGTAATAATGGGTATGTATAAAAATAAACGGACCTGATTGTCCAAACCGTTTATAGCAATTAGGACACTTGAAAGGACGATGGTGGTAATGCACTCTCATGTGCACCAGCAATCCATCTGCTCGAAATACAAATAAGAATTTCAGTAAATAAAATCATTCTGATTATTCCGAGTAGAACGAATATGAAGGTGAAATGGAAATGTGGAGACTCGGAATAGTACTTGCAGAGGATACCGAGTCATCAACTCACCTGAGCGACTATACCGTTTTCCACAGATACGACACTTGAAGGGCTTCTCTCCAGTGTGAGTCCTCTTGTGGCTCTGGAGGTTGCCTTTGAGAACGAAAATAATATCAAATTATTGAGTGGTGTTTCATTCAATGGGATAATTGTTGTGTGAATTTATTTGTCTCATTTTCCCACCTATCATGAATGGAGATGAGGAATGGATTTCAATTCTAAATGACACTTCATACCCCATGTCACCAAATATGAAGAGAGTCAGTCAGTTATTTTGAAATTTATTACATGTCACAAGTCAATGGGTCTCCTGTCCGACACTCACGCTTTAGGTTATTGGGATGGATTCGTTTGGATCAGCTCAAACAGGAGAAAGAAGATAACGAATCAAATACATTCAGAGTGCTGGGCACAACATAAACTACTATCAGTTAATAAAGTGTTACGCAAAATTATTAATCAAAACGATTATTTCTGATGGTCCTTTTAGTGTGTGTGTCCCAACTCAAGTGGAGTAATGTGAATTGAAATACTCACCGCTTGTAGTAAATCGCCTCTGGCACAAGTCACATCCAAACGGTCTCTCTCCAGTGTGAGTTCGATGATGGACATTCAAGTCTCCAAGTCGAGTGAATGCCTTGTGACACGTGTGGCAGATGTGTGGTCTGGGTTTGGGTGGGTTGTCATGTTTCGCAAGATGGCGCTCAAAGTGTTTCAATTGACTCAGAATGAACTCACCACATGTTCCACATCTCCGGAGTTCCCTCGTGTCATCCAAAACATCCTCAAAGAACAATTTCTCTGAAATTAAATTTATTTACTCAATTACTTGATATGATAATCCTTGAGTTAATTTTAATGACTGATTGACATTTGTCTGCTTCATTGGACGTACCTTCAAGCATCGGTAGGAATTTTTGCCTTGCATTTTCCATCAATTGGTCTAGCGTGTGCTGAGCAATGCGATGACGTGCTGCCTTGAGTTTTTGTTTGAAGAGAAGGAGGAGGATTCGGAACCACTCCGCCTCTGCGGCTCTCTCGTAGAAGTTGTAGTCCTCGGGAATCACGTACCCACTCATCTCATACACTCAAACAACTGAAAAACAACTGATCAACACAAACACAACAACTGATGATTTTATGAACTGATTCTTGTATTTTGTGGAGACAGAAAAATGAAATGAGGATGAGTGCGCGGGAGTGAGTGGTGGTTGGACGTGGAGTCACTTGAGTGTGTTTGTGTTTTGATTCAGACTCATTTCCTCTCATGAGAGAGAATAAGGAAAAGAAAGGATTTTACTCATGTGACATGGAATGGAAATAAACTCACGGGACAGCACTCTTAGTAATAGAAGTGAAGGGAAATGACTTAAGGGCAGGTGCACTTTGATAAGAATACGGGATAGGAAATTGATATAATTCCTTGGAGGGTTTAACTCACAAGGGATGCTTAGAGTCGGTAATTCCGTGGAATTTTTACACTTACTTCAAAATGTCCTAAATGCGATTTGGAATTTGGTATGGTTCCTTCGCCCTTCCAAACATCGCTGGATAGTTTGGTTGAATTCTGGAATACTTACGTTGATTTCTGCCGTGCGTAAGAGAGACGGCTCAGGGAATGGGAAATCGACGGACAGACCAACCTAGCATTCCAGAATTCAACAGAACCATCCAGAGAACTTTTGATAATCTGTGGTACTGTACCGGATTCAATTAACCACGATCTTGGCACATTTTTAATGTAACATTAATCGTCCAGAACCAGCCCTCGTGAGTGGAACCTTCCCGTAATCTCTTGTTTCTTTTCTAATCTCCCTCATTTGTATAATCCATTCAATCCTTACAAGTTCAAGTCCGTGAGATTTCTTTCCGTTTCATTTTTATCATAATCACTTTGTGGTTTCATCCAGTGCAGTGTTGTGGAACAGAATGGGAATGAAAACACACTCTGTAGCATGGAGAGGGAAATTGTATTATGCATTATGTGTTCTTATTTGTTAAACATAATAATTGACAGGGCAGAGTTGAGATTTTGTATTAAGCAGGTACTCTTCTAAACAGAAATAATTTATTCAAATGTAACGTATTCTGTAGTAATTATGTATGGGTTTGCATTGCGTATATTGTGGGACAGTGTGAATGTAATACACTATCCACGTTGTTTATGAGTTTCCTTTACGACTAAGGCTCTAGAGTCTAATGACTATAGTCATTATGTATGGGTTTGCGTATTTTGTGGGGCTGACTGTATGAATGTAATACACTTTGCACGTTGTTTATCAATTTCGTTTACGATTTACGACTACGACTCAAGAGTCAGGACCGTAGCGTATATAATTCAACTGTTTGATTGAATTTCACTCATCACAATTAGGACCAGTCAGACTAGAAATTTTGAGAGGACGAGTATGTAATAATAGACTTTGAGATGTGGTTAATATTTGACATTAGAAATCGTGTACTTGAAGTATGTGCGGCGTTTTTCATAGTAAACAATAACTAAAAACGTCACACTTTTTTCTGCGTTTATCTATGTAGTATGCAGGTTTTCGCAAAGTTCACATTTATTTGATTATGCATTGGTTGGTTCATAGGAGAACATTCTGCCCTTCTCTTCAGTCTACATTTTTTGAAGAGCATACTCCTTGACTTGTAAGGGAATAACTTTATTATTTTGGCGTCTAAAAAGTCAATACAAACGAACCACCTTTTCTGTATATCTGCTATAAATAAAATACACCTGTTTCTACCTCACCAGTCATCATCTCTTCAACCCGTTTAATTAGAAAAGGATGAGAGTCATTGGTTTTTCATTTTGTAATCAGACTTGATTTATGACTATGAAATGATGATTCGGTCAAATTGAATTTGTAGGAGGACAAATACGACAGAATTAAATGAAATAGCCGTCGCATTTCTCTCAAGTACACAACTCGTGAACAAACTCACATGTTCTTGTAAGTATGTGCTCTATCCAGTCAACATTTGTAAATCAAAATCATAATTTTTCTTTTAAAAATATTCTGGAAAGAATACTAGGACCGGTTAACCCATTTAATCCAAAAATCGTGCAAGCTGTAATTTTGTACCTGGACTGGACTTCTATAGTTAAGTTAGGATAATGTAGTACATTTATCATGTATGTACTACATTATCCTAACTTAACTATAGAAGTATGTATGATACATGGTCACTAGTTTACAAATATCTCAATGTCAGTTCCAATTGACAGACAACTAATTAATTCGACTAAGAATTAGTTCAATTTAGTCCTTAATTAGAATAATTTTCGTTCTGTCCCGCTGCTGTGAGTTCGCATGCACATTTGACTTATCGATATCAGTGTAATTTATTTATTCCTTACAATTAGAATAGACTCAACAATCACATGAAATCCTTCTTTTAATTCAACTTGCATTTTAATTGGCTCTGTCACAAATTGGCTTTAATCACACTCTGTCCAAACTGTGTTGCTATAGTTGCACTCTTTCAGTAACGAAACTGAATCACACGCGGGTGACCATATAAATAATCGTAATTAACTTTGCTCAAAAACAATCAACATTTGTTGTGCTGCTCATTAATTGTAATTACTGAACCATTGTCTTTACTATCATGTTCGTCCCGCGTGTATTTTTGAAGGAGGATTGAATTCAATTGAATAAACAATATTTCTCTTAAACTTTTTAATTGGAAATCGGAATAATAATTTTGAAATCCAATAAGACAATCACGAAGACAATGATTATGATTAATTTATTCCAGGTGTTCTGAAAAATATTGTGTATTTATTTTATTCATTTGAATGCGGTCAACAATACCTTAAGGATAATGAGTACGTATTGGGATTTTCGGAGCTCAATCAGTGCATTCAGTCTCAGTGTCTCTTATTTCCGACCGAACAGATAAAAGAAATGGAGCTTGCACTTAGCAGACAAATGATTTAGAAATTCCTTTCTTTAACCGACACTTCATATGTGCCTGCTGAATTCATGTCTCCAGAAATGGAGAACAATGGATTCGGTAATACTGCTCCTGGTACTTTGTCAAAAGTGTATCTCTGAACCAATCCAGTCAGAAATATCCAAGTCGTCATTCTGGCAACCAATTCTCCAAAATGCTGCATTAAACAGAATGTTCTTTAGATACGAGGCTAATGTGAGTAATTTGCCTTCGTTGATGACTTTGATTCATTCTTCATTCAAAAATCTTTCAGGTTAAAATTCTGAGGCTTCATCCAAGTATTTTTGTCAAAGCAAACTGAATTGTAGTTTGGTTGTACATATAGCATTTACATTTGGTGTATGCAGTGGCGTAGCGACGATGGCGGTGGGTGGTGGTGGCCACCAGGGCGCCGACCTGAAGGGGGCGCCAAAATGTTCACGCGTACACTAGATAAAACGACGACTTTTCTAATAATATACTGTTGCAGGGCAAAATTGGGCATTTTAGGTAAAATGCATAGTTTTATTAGTTTATGAATAAAATGTGCAATTACGTCATCCGTTCTTATAAGTAGGCACGTAATGTGAAGAGTTAAGAAAAGAGTAGAGTAGAATTAGTGACTTTGGATGCGAATGGAACATGAGAAGAGTGAGTTAGCGTGGGAAGACGCTACGCAAGCAGTTCTCCAGTGGTTGGCGACAGAGAAAAATAAAATGTTAAGATGTGATTTGATTTTGGACTTGTGAACCCATGACCTGTCACGTACTGTGACTCTCTTGTGTTTTTCCTATGTGAACGAGTGGGCGTATTTTAAGACAAAGGATGAGATGTGTATGGTTTTAAGCTTAAGTTTGGTGATGTGATGGGACAGTCAGTCCTGGGGAGGAGAACGGTTAAGTTAAATAAAATAGAGTTAGCACTGGAGTTTCAAACTGTAAACTTAAACTGTTAATGAGTACATGTAAAAGCAATGACGATACGGCCTAGAGAAATGAGAATTAAAGAGAGAACAGATTTGGCTCAGTCAAAAGTACATAAAGTAAAGATGAAATTCGAATTATTTTAACCCCGTTAACAATACTAATACATAGTCAGTCAGTTTCATTTAGTTTTAGATAATTAAGCTACATTAGAACTAGTGTGCTATGCAATCCGTCTAGGATACAAGAGTTCATCGCTAAGAGATACAACACAGAGGGCACGACAAGAGTCTGCCCTTCTAAGTTGGTCGGGATTTTGACTTATGGAACAAGCTTTGTTTTGGCGCCGAAGACTTAGCGCCGCGCGTTTCGGGTACCCCTGTCATAAGCATACGCATACAGCATACTTGTGTTCGGAGGACAAAAACGCCCGGCGCTATGTTTTCGGTACTAACAGAAAAGTTAATCAGTACGTCGGGGTCTGTCTCTCACAATGGAACATATTGAACTGTAACACTCGGAAAAATCTGAAATTCGGTGGAGTGGTCAATTGAAGTTCCGGATTCCGAAAATCACGATAACTCGGGCTCCCTCCCATTGGGATTTCGACCCGCCCGGCCGTGTCAAACTTCAGAATCCATGTCATCTGCCATATGCCCAATGTATTGATTATTGAATAACTAGAAGAAGCCAGGTTGGGGCAAGGAGAGACACCACTGGCTGGCTTGCTCAGTACATTGGGTGGCACGGATTTTAAACTTTGACCTTGTCGTGCGGGTCGGAACCGTAATCGGGGCCCGAGTCAATGTGCATACTTCAAATGACCACTCCACCGAATTTCATATTTTTCGGGGTGTTACAGTTCTTCGTTCCATTGTCAGTGCAAAACTGCTATCATTTCTGAACGTTTGTCATGCCCGTTCTGTGGTATCTTTTGTATTGAATGCGTACGTTATCGTGTTGTCTTTTTCCTGACGGCTTAAATCGTTACGCCTCAAGAGTGATCCGAATATGATTATGTCAACAATCTGGAGTCGAATTACTTCAATTCACTGGTAGTTAGTCTCATGAAATCTATTATTCAGCAATTTTAAGGGGTGAACTCGTTTGAAGGATGTAACAAGGGAATGCTATGACCTGACCCCCAGGACATTGA
>JAQIXO010001801.1:0-11302 GCA_034700305.1 Protaphorura armata | reverse complement strand
ATGTTCATCCATTATTTCTAGCCGTGAGTAAATTATTTTTATATGTTGTGATTTAATTTTCTAAACTCCGATTATTTATGGTTTCTTGAATTAAATTTGAATTGAATTTGCAGAGTGGAAAGACTTCTTGGCTTTGCCCTTCCTCGGAAAGTAATGCACAATTCGTTCTTCGCTACACGAAACGATTCATTGAAAAATTTCAGCATACCCCATTTTTCGCATTCCAATGGCTCGGGTATCCATTCCATGAAGATCCTTACAGTTTGGCAAATATTGAGAATGACACCTTTGAATTTTTTGAGTCTCTAAAATTCATCCCTGGATTTCTGGATAGAACTCTCGTTGTTTTGCTGAGTGATCATGGGAAGAGAGTTGATTATCCTGACTCGAAGAGTGGGATACAAGCTTACATTGAGAAAGGCCTTCCACCCCTCTTCATCAGATTCCCAGAATTACTCAACCAAAGACATCCAGAGTTAGAGTTGGACTCAATTCTGGAACACAATGTCAATTCCCTCATCACACCCTTTGACCTTCATCACACATTTCTACACATTTTGACCTTGGGTGGTGGAAATACTACAGAATTTGAACCCATTCGACCGGATCGCCAAAGTCTGTTGACACGGATGGATTCTGAGAACAGAAATTGTGAGAGTACGAATATTAACCCAGAGAGTTGTGTTTGTAATATTAACGCCGACACTACTGAGGACCAATTCCTCCGCAATCCATATTTACGACGTATGCTCTCGAATACACTGGAAGGAGAGTTGAATCGAATTGTGGCCTCATCGAATTATTCAGCTGTGTGTGCTAAGTGGATCATACGCAAAGAATGGGTGTCGTCTGTTCAAATGTTACACAAAACTTCCAATCACTCAGATTTCCATGTCCGATTTTCTGCAGATCAACGTAGACTTGGTTCTCGTCATGGAATTGCAAAATTTGAAGCCAAGTTTCGAGTTCGCCACACACTCAATCGTACCAACACGGATAAAAGTTTTAAAGACTACAATTTGATTGGAAAAATCTCAAGGGTCAGTTTGTATGGAAATCAGAGTTGGTGTGTTGGATTTAAAACGGACAAGGACAAGGAGATGAAGGAATTCTGTTTGTGCAAGCGAATCAAATAATTTACTTCATTTTGACTACAAATTAATAACAATTAATGATTGTTAAATTAAAAATTTAATTCTGTGAAAGGAGTACACTCCAATATATAATATTAAAAGCAAAGAATGTTCCAGGAAACACTATTGCACAGATCATATCAATTCTTCTATAAAACATTCACTTGATTCCCATTCTTCCAGTATTTGCTTTTTCCAATCAGGTCTGGCCGGGTAGCTCCAGTCTGGTAATCAGCCAAAGCATGCAGGACAGGGTATAGGAAGTTGTATGGTCTCTCCGTCCAGGTTTTACAGCAAGGCATGCTGGGATTGGTAAGGGGTGGTCGCTCTGTCTGTGACATCTGTGCACCCTCTTAAACTTAGCGAATGGATGTTTGAATGATCGTAGTTTCATATTATTAGATCATTCCACACGCTAATATCCCTGTGGCTTACACATTTATCTGGAAATTTTATTTTAGTGCGCGTTACTTTTAAATAACCTCCAAGAGAATCACTTTTCTTGAATAGAATTGAAATGTACTGACTGTCTGAGCCGCGTTTTACAGTCTGAAACGCAAAGATCACTAATTGATATTCCCTAGTTTCCACTGTAGTAAGTATATTACATTTTACCCATAATCGAATTCACATCTCTAATCAACTCGTGATGTCATTCACCATTAATCTCATCTATCTTAATCGAATCTTTGCTCTCAAAGCCCAGTATTTCTTACTTATATTTTGCTCGCCTTTTAGTGTAGAAAAACGAGCCAATAAGCTTGTCGATTTTACTATGTAAAATTTTAATTTTGGTACCGGAAACAATTCCCCAAATCGGAAAACAGTAGTCAAGAATTGAAAAACAAAGGAATTGATTTAGATTAATATATTTACAAATATTATGAAGAACAACTATAGCCGAAGATAATTTATAACTCAAAATTATTAAATTATAAACGACATGACCAAGATTTATTGTAGTATTGTTATTACTAAAAACAAAATGTAACACATTATAAAGGCATGCACAAGTGCAAGAAAGTTTAGAGAGATAATTGGTGAGAAGTGAGAAGGTATTGGAAAAGGGGGTTCTTGTACGATCATTTCTCCACTCTGCTTAAACGTAATGTGCATAGTCCTCAGGTTCCGCAGTGCCGGTAGCAACTGAGGAAACATTGTGAACTGAATCATTGTTGTCAACTCGGAGAATACTTAACATCCCACCAATGACTTCTATGGTCGGCCTTTTCCTGGGATCGGAATCCCAACATTGAGTCATAATTCCATATCTAATTGTCACATTCAGAAAGTACAACGTTAGAATCAAATTATTTTAAATCTTGATTAAGATTAGATTACATTTGATTTGAGGCGAGAGGTGGTTGCATGGGTCTTAATCCCAACTTGAGCATGTTGATGTATTCCAGAGTGTAGCCAAGTCCACCGAACGGGACTTCACATAAGGAGAATATTTCCCACATTGTAATACCAAATGACCATACGTCTGATTTGGTTGAGAATTCCATATCTCGAAGTGACTCAATTGCCATCCATCGCCAAGGAAGTAACATCTTTGTACAATTTGAACATTTAAGAATGCATAAGGCTAAAAATGAATTGGAATTTTGTACCTTTCCTTTCCGTGTATATTGGGAATAATTATACAATTGTTTCGCCAATCCAAAGTCAGACACTTTGGCTGCTAAGGAATTTGTCAAAAGTACATTTCTTGTGGCCAAATCTCCATGGATCACCTAATTTATCAAATTATATTGAGAACTCAATGAACAAATATTTGTGTGTTTTTGGATGAACACTTCTCACCTTTTTATCTGCCAAATGTACCATTGCTTGAGAAATCTCATAGGACCAGCGAACTAACGTCGGGACATCCAGTTGACCAGGACTAGTTTTCATTGCAATTAATGTAATGCAATAATTTAATTTTGAAATGTATCTAATCTATGCATATTTTTTAATTACTTGTCTGCTGTTTCTTGAAAATGATCCCTTCGATTTCTAATGTATGATTCTAGACTTCCATTGTCGCAAAATTCCAACGCCACGTATATTTCATCTGAAATAATCCAAAATGTAACTGGTAAACTGTCAATGAATTAATTAGAAAATTTTTGATACACAGCTTTACTTTGTGCAATATTTTGTATGCAAGCTCCAAGGAAAGTGACAATATGATCATGAGTTCCAGTGTAAACCATTGTCTTGATTTCAGCCAATAAACCCTTGACATGTTCAATTCCAGCATCTCGTTTCACAGTTTTAACGGCAACAGGATATCCAACGTTGTCATACTGTTGATCAGATACTGATTGCTCGTCTCCAATTTTGTTCAAATTTCCTCTCCAAACAATTCCATAGGCACCAGAACCCAAAATCGCCGTCGGATCTATGCATTCAAAGTTAAACTTTGACATTTTAATATTTAATGGAAATTTGGTTACCAAATGAAAAATCATGTCGATTGATCCGGTATTCTTCAGGAAATCCGTTTGATTGAGGATCATTTTCGGATACAACGTCACTTTCTGATTGACCATCCAAGAATTCCTTGATGTCTTTTTCAGACAGAAGATTTTCTAATTTCTTGAGTTTTATGCGATGGAATCGAATGAGGAAGAATATGATGATCACAAGGATTACGATGGGGACAACAATTGCAAAGATGATTCCAGGGTGGAGTCCAGGTGTCTCCATTGGCACATACGTTTGAAATCTTTTTTTGGTAGAGCCAAATAAATTTGTAGCAATGCAATCGTATTCATTCTCCTGTGTGTCTCCGTTCAATGTTAGGACCGATATGGTTTTATTTTCGTCGATACGATTTGTCTCAATTTTAAAGTTCGTCGAAGTTTCCTGTATAATTAAATAAATTATCTAATTCAACTGCGTTCCTCATTTGAAATAATTAAAAATGTGTACTTGTGAATTTCCATAAGTCCATGTAATAATTGGTGGTGGATGAGCGAAGACTTGACAAACTAATTGAGTTCCTCTCCCAGCAGATTCTAAATGAACTCGTTCCACGTCTTCCGAACGCATTATGGATGGTGGTTGCTGATCTATGGTATTAATAAAATTAATTTTGGTAAATAATGATAATGCATAATGCTTTTATACATTGAATACATTGTGTTATAATTTAACCTTGAACTGAAATATTTTGTGTGGCTATTGCCCATTCAAAAGTGTTCCCAAATGGAGCATAACAACCAACTTGAGAAATGGCCTTGTCAATTAGTTGAATCGTCGTCCTCCTTAGTTGAACAATTCCACGGAATTCCGTTGAATCCGAATCTTGACTTTCAGAGGACACAAGGACTGTAGTCCCATTTTGAAAGACAAAGCCCCAATGGACATTGGCAAATAAAAATCGAACTGCCACGCAGGTGAATGTAATATTCTCTCCAACATAGGCAATGCTTTGGACTTGGTTCAACCGAACAAGTCTTGTTGCATTTCTACTGCTCATTTCATCACTCAGCGGAACTTAAAATCAAAACATTCTGAATCAATTCAATTAATACCGAATGAAGAGCCCGCGTGTCCTCAATTGTGTATTCCTTACAAAAATTTCTGTCCAAATCGAATAGAAGTGTCTGGCTACTCCTTAAACCCCCACTACGACAGAGTACAACTACTGGGTGAGGTGTGACAATTCTTGTGTCGAACCCGGAACCAGAAGACGTGGTCTGTTGGCAGCTAAAAATTGTTTGAAATTATGGAAAAATAAATATTTGGATCAGGATGTCAAGATTGATACGTACTTCCTCCAAACATTTCTTAATGAAATTACACTGTCCTGGTACATCACATTCATTCATGCCCATATAAATTGGATCTGGGGTACTTGAAAAACATGTAATTTTGCCCTCACTGTATCCCCCAATTCGACACTTATCCTGGGGATGATAGCTGAAAAATGTAAAAAAAACTAACACATATTTTCCAGATTTCCGATGACCATTTACATTAAGTTAATTACGCACTTCAGAATAGTAGCGCCAATGCTTGAGTTTCATATATCTGACTTTGTCATAACAATATGCCTCATCATCAATCACATATAATTTGCCAATTGCATTGTAGACATAAGGTGTGCTCATATTTTTGAAGTAGGTTATATTGGAGTACGGTTCTTCAACCGAATCGCGAATTTCAATTGGATTTATTGAAGCACAGTGGAATTCTGTAGGAGCTCCAAACTATTAAATGTATAATAATATACACAATTCAGGTTTAGAAAATTGAACTTTGACCAACAAGTGAATGACCTGGCATTTGTTACCCATTCATCATCTGGACTACAAATATATTCCTCTGGTTTCTCCAATGTAAATGCAGTTTTAACTGCAATCCACGCAATGGTATATTGTAGTTGACATTCATAATCACCCCATGGAGAATCATTTTTATTCATTTTCATCAAATCCAGAGTGAATCCTTCAGTTAAATTATAACTCACGTACTTCTCACTCGTCACATTCATTTTGATTACAGAGGAATTGTTTAACTTATGTAGAGATGCAAGGACTGGTGTGGCGTCTGCTGGACATGGCAATAAAATTGTTGTTTGATCTAATCTTATTGTGAGTTGACCTGTCTTTGGTTTACTCTCATGTTCCGGATCTAACAATGTAAATTATAACATTGGACGAACTATAATTATAATGAAGGTCAATTCGATGTTGTGTGGTTGAACCGAAATATAATTAATTGTCTTACGGGAGAGTACATGGACCGAGTCATGAATGAAAGGATCATGTATAGATTGACAAATGTACAATCCACTGGAGCCAAGATTAATCCAGAGAATTGAGACATGGATTTGAAACATGTGAGAATGACGATGAAAGTCATTTGAGTTAGATGGACTCACAATTCTCTCTCTTGAGAAATTATTCACACGGTTAATCTGCAATACACACATTTTAAAAGAAATATTCATAAACAATTTTCAACAATATTTACGTGTGCTTGTATTGAATTATTTATTTACGAATGTCCCGTTGATGTCCCACTCAATTGGTAGACTCGAGTTACAAGTGAGACGGATACTTCTTCCATAAGTGAATTCGTCACGAACAGCTTTCCGTAGTTTGAATGAAATGACTTTTGGTGAATACCAAAAATCAAAGTCACCTGGATCACTTTCTGTTAGAAAAATCTTTGGCAAGATTAGTTTCGATTTTATGGTAAATACTACATTAAGTGCTACCACTATTTCAGCAAGAATGAAAATTGTTATTTTTGAGGGACACATTTTACCCTGATTAGTTACAAAATCAAAAACATCAATGGAATTACTGGCTGATTCCCTGGGTTTGTACTCTGAACTGAACTGAACTGAAACATGATAGTAGTTACAATTTAGTCATCCAGAATATAATACAGGAAACTGTGGTAAATACTTATGTAAACTGAACATGAAATGACTAACCATTTCAAGAAAGCGTTGTGTTTAGTGAGCGTACTGACAAGGTAAACTATTCGGGTGTACAGAGTGTTCGGTATCCGGACCAAACTTTCTGGGTACCTTCGGTCACCGAAATGATGGATCCGAAAACATTTTTTTGTCAAAGTGAAATTCTAACCCGTACGAGGTCATCAAAGGTCATTCCCCGTGCCCTCTAATGTATATAATATTAAATTCGGGAATATCGATTCTCAACTTGCCCATCCCGAATCTAACAATACATTAGACGGCACGGGGGGTGACGGGTGACCTTTGGATGGATCGGGGGATGGAATTTCACTTTAACAAAAAAATGTCTTCAAATTCATCATTTGGATGATGACAGCTATCTGTATAACTTTATTTATGTAGCAACTTCGTAATGACCTTGTACTCAAGTGGTGTTGTTGGGGAGAATAAATTTGAAATTTGAGAAAGTTTGGTCCGGTTAGCGAACGCTCTGAACACTTTAATAGTTTACGTTGTCAGTTTAAATAATATTATTGCAGGAAGAATATAATATATAAAGTGTAATTTTTATAGACATTCCTCACAAATTAATTATAACTCCAGAATAGGGAAATAAATTTGTGACTCCTTGGAGAATCTAACAAAAGTATCAGGAAACTTCCTCTAGAAATTATTAATAGGAATCTCCATTTTATGTATTTTTGGAAGGATGACCGTAGCATGGTAACCCCTTTATAAATAAGAATGTTAAGATTTGAACAGAGATTTGCAAAAGTTCGAGTTTAGACCACCAGGCGCATACGTCGCCTGTCAAATTCATAGTTACCTGTTTCGTTCCTTCAGGACATTCCCCCTATCCCTGCTTTAGCGGAGTCGAAAACAGCGAAGGCCAAAACTCAAAAGTTTTATCTCCGTGTTTTCTAATATGGACTTTGAAATATTATATTTATTAGATGATTTATTCGTTTTTGGAAGTTAAATCAGTGGAGAAATGGTTTAAGCGTCAGGTTAATGTGATATATTTATGGAACGCTGAACCTATCCTCTATCATTTGGCATGAGATGGTCTTTGTACTCCGACGAGTACTTTTCTCGAAAAGTGAAGAATCCGAACAGAAGCAATGATCTCAAAGAACGTATCCGACGAGACCGGAAATTTAAAGCCATTATAATTATGAACAGTGACCTGACCACGAGGACCTTGGTACGCCTTATTTTTTCGGGAGATCTGGCGTGCCCTAAGTGAGGTTTTGTCGATATTTTCGTTTAAGAGTGAAATCACCTCGAGATAATAATTTTTGGATTTTTACCCCATATACTCAACCCATGAAATCTACTCTTGACTTACTAGGTCAATACTTGGAGCCAAGTCATTGAATTATTTGCAGTGAACAATATGAATGATTACACAAACGAGGTCTCATCATGCATTATTATGTAATGACCCGCTCTTATGAATTTTGTGAAATTTCTACATACAAATTTGGCTTATGCGAATAAAGTAGATAAAAATAGAATTGATGAGTTTTTCAGACAAGTTCTGCACGAGAAGACTGAATTGCTAGTTAGTTTGCATATGAGCTTGAAGAATATCTTTGCAAATTCAACTTGTACATACATTTGTGTGTGCGTCTGCATTCCAGTGCGGAAGAGTTACATTCGAATCATCGTTTCGTATCCACTCTTAAAATGTTTTACGAATCCTTAATTGGTTGTAAGAGCAGCATGAAAATTTTCCTGAGTCCTTGAATAAAATTGAAGGTTGGATTGGAGAAAATTCACATTTCCGTTCGTATTTGCAAATAGGATATTGTGGTCATCCTACTCATCGTGACAATGAAACATGTATGGTTAGCTGAGTACTACTGAAGTTACTTCAAATGATCTATGTTTAAATATTTAGAGGAAATAGGATTGAAAATAGACTCATTTTTTTAACCACCACATTAACCATGGGTGCTGTCCGTTAAAACATTGATGATTTTATGGTGCCTCCCTATAATAATCATATGATTATTCGTTTTATATTAGCTGAGAAGTATCTGCCACAGTTTCCTGTTTTATCTTTTAGTCAAGGAAAATTTTAGCTCCTAGCAACTGTCAGTTCCATCCAAGTATTCAGGAAATGAACATAATTTTGTAATCCGGTCGTATTAATAAGATAAAAAAAATGGGTCTAACAAAACTCACAAATTTCATTCCAATTGCAATGGTAGTAGTACTTAACGTAAGATTTGCGGTGACAATGGAAATAATTTTGCCAAAGATTTTCTTAACAGAAACTGATCCCCCTGATCTTGATTTCTGGTTTTCACCAAGTGTCATTTCATTCGAACTCATAGAAAATCGTCTGGACAGTAGAAGCCATGGAATTATGATCCGTCTTACTTGTAATTCGAGTCTGCCCATTGAGTGGGACTTCAACGGGACATTCGTAAATAATTCAATACAAACACATTGAAAATACTGTTGATAGTTGTTTAGAAATTTTTCTATATTATACATATTACAGGTTAACCATGTGAACAGTTTCTCAAGAGAAAGAGTTGTGAGCCCAACCAATTTCACTGACTTTCACCGTCATTCTCACATCTTTCAGGTTCATGTCTCAATTCGGTACGACGATTATGGAGCTAGCGGATTGTACATTTGTAAATCTTTACAAGACCCTTCCATTTATGACTCAGTCCATGTACTCACCTGTAAGACATATCATTCAAATTGGAAATTAAATTATTGGTTTTAAATTAACTTAATGTCAATAACTTAGCACAACAAGATGAAAAGAAACCGACCACAGTTCAACCCAGAAGATTAGACCAAAAAACGGTTCTATTAGGCTGTCCAGCCGATGCTACACCGTTCTTTGCATCTCTATTCAAGTTAAACAATTCCACTGGAATCAAATTGAATATTACGAGTGAGAAGTACGTGAGTTATAATTTAACGGAAGGATTCACTCTGGATTTGACAAAAATTAACGAAAGTGAATCTCCATGGGGTAAATATGAATGTGAGTTGCAATATACCCATATCCTGCCTGACTCAATTCATATAACGTTGGAGAAACCAAAGGAATATATTTATAGTCCGAATGATCTTGAGGTAAGAAATGTCATTCAACTTTTGATGCAAGTGAGGTATTCCTTCAATTTCCATCTACACTTAATAGATTGAAATTCATACGGAATTTCATTGTGCATCAGTAAATCGAATCCAAATTTCTGATGGAGATGGAAGACCGTATTCCAATATAACCTACTTCAAAAATATGAGCACGCCTTATGTCTACAATGCAATTGGCAAGCCAAACGAAATTCAACGTCAGATTTTTTGCTATGACCTATTGAGAGAAAAGTATCTCAACGTATGGTTCTATACCAAAACATGTGAGTAACATTCAACACACGTCACGTGTCATCGGACAGTGGATTATTTAATTCAGTGTTTTAACTATTTTGTATTTTTCAGCTCAGCCGAGCCCCATAATGAGTGTCAAATTGGGTGAATACAGTGAGGGCGTCATTTCATGTTATTTAGATAGCGGGGATCCAATTGATATTGTCAAATATGAATGTGATGTACCAGCAGAGTGCAATTTCAAGAGGAAGTATTTAAATAAAGTTCGTATACATGTTATCCACATATACATACATTCTTCAAATAGCTATTTTTTATTTAATAAAATACCTTAAAACAATTCGGTATATAGGATACAAATACAAACTGCGAGGCGACAACTAGATACAATGGATGGATACAAGTTGTCACACCTCGACCAATACTAGCTTTCTGTCCTACCCAAGGAGTACGTGGCAAGAATAGAGAGACACTTCTACTGGATTTGGACAGGAATTATTGTAAGGGTACTTTACGAGGGCAGAGACATTTAATTGTATTGCAAATTAATTGCATTATTGCGACATTTGTTTGATTTAAAGTTAGAATGAGTGACGAAGTGAGCAGTCGTAATGCAACTAGTCTTGTTCGCATGAACCAAGTTCAGAAAATTGCTTATGTTGGAGAGAATGTTACATTCACATGCGTTGCAGTTCGATTTTTATTCGCGAATGTCCATTGGGGCTTTGTCTTTCAAAATGGGACGACAATGCATGTATGGACTAAAAGTCCGGAATTAGATTCAACAGAATTCCATGGAATTGTCCAACTAAGGAAAACAACGTTTCAAATGAATGACAAATCCATTTCTCAAGTCGGTTGTTATGCACCATTTGGAAACACTGTTGAATGGGCCATAGCTAAACATGACATCTCGGTTCAAGGTTCAATTCCTGTATAATACAAAATACAAAATGCATAAAGTATTGTGAAAAATTATAACAATAATCTTATGAATACCATAGATCAACAACCGCCGGTGATAATAGGTTCAGAAAGTGTATGGGAATTGGACTCGATTAGTCTGTCAAATTATTTCTCATCCACCACCAAATATTACATGGACTTATGTAAATTCACAAGTACTTTTATTTATTTTTTATTTCAAAATCAATAGTTCAATTCCATAATTTAATTAATTCTAATAGGAAATGCATGGGAACTATAGCATTGACACTAATCGTATTAACGACAAGAAAACCATATCGGAACTAAAATTGAATGGAGAAGCCCAAGGAAATGAATACGATTGTATTGCTACAAATTTATTTGGCACAACCAAGAAGAGATTTCAAACTTATGTGTCGAATGGAAATAACCCTGTGATTATCATTGGAATTTTAGT
>JAQIXO010001800.1:0-11303 GCA_034700305.1 Protaphorura armata | reverse complement strand
CAACAAGTACAAGTAGGTACCTACAAATATTTTATTCTAAGTGGTAATTTCAATAATGTTTTTATTTTTAGACACGATACTCGAAACTGTACGAACAAAGAGGAGAGGGAAGAGTGTCCTTCCATCTTCATCCGCCCCTTCAACAACCACCACCAATTCAGAAGATCATCCCAACTGTTCTTCTTGTCATCTCGCCCTCATCTCTGGAGATGTGGTTCCACTTGAGTCTTGCCACCACACATTTTGTGTGTAAGACAAAGAAAACAGTAATCTCGACTCCATATGCTTTTCTCAAAATAATTGTCAATATCAATTTCTAGCCCTTGCTTACAGCTTCACATTCGTAGGAGTAAGGAACCTCAAATTCCATGTCCGCTTAAATCAATATCAAATTGTGCGGGGTATCTCCTAGACCCAGAAATCAAACAGGTGATTTAATAGGACATGATTAAACGGTTCTTTATTAAAATTAAACAATAGAATAGAAATTGTTTTTTAAAATAATGAATTATTAATTAACTAATTTCTCTCCAGTACATATCCAACCAAGAATTTGAAAACTATCTCCTCCGCTCATTGACCACTGCATTGGAAGGGTCTCAAGACTTGACTCATTGTTTGGCTGAGGGGTGTCATGGAATTTGTGCCATTGCCAGTGAGGATGACATTACATCTTTCTACTGCCCTCTGTGTAATAAATTAAACTGTTTACGTTGCAAGGTAAAGTCAAAGTCAAACAATGCTAATAGTAATGTAAAAATATAATGTTATATATTCTAGAATTTTTTTATATATTCTATTATTTTATTTTAAGACAACACATGCCCAACCTTGCCAGTCTGTCTTGAAGAGAAAGTGTGGCAGCAACTCAGAATCACAATCTGGTGAATGCTCCACGGATTCATTCCTTAACATTGCAATGAAAGGGCCGAAATTAGATACCGCGTCTGACATTCATCGGAAGAAGGAATGGGAGGAGTCTTGGAATGAATTATGTGCTAATTACTCTTCAGATCAAAGTTTGGATAAAAATTATCCAAGTTCTCAGAGTCAGAGTCAGAAGGTCTGTGCTTCAAATTATTTTGTGCAATATTTTCTTCCAATATTTAACAATGAGGGCACTCTAGGTGAACAAATCAAACGGAAATGGATTCCTCGAAACGGAAGGTTCAAATTTTCTAGGAGTCGGTATTGGTCTAATGAAGGTTGGTAAGGAATTTGAATGCTCCATTTGTTATCTCGACATTTTACCTGGGGAAGGTGTAATGCTTCAAGAGTGTTTCCACAGATTTTGTAGGTAAGTCAGTCCGTCTGCACCTGCACCCGCTCTAGTAATCTAATGAACATTATTATTATTTATAAAATTAATAAATACGTATATATGTATTAATTGTTAAGAAATGTTGTATGCTTTTTACAGGGAATGTTTGAGCTCAACAATTGAACACTCGGAGGATCCTGTGGTCAAATGTCCGTTTCAGTCTGGAAACTATTCTTGTCCAAGTCAAATTATGGACAAGGAAGTCAAGGCTGTAAGTCACGTCATCCAATTTTTTCGACTAACATTTGTTTTAATTTATGCAGTTTGATTTAATTATTTTTTGATTTATCAGCTATTGACGCCGCACACTTATGAAGCTCATCTGAAGAAGTCCTTGAACAAGGCAGAATTGGCAATGAAAAATTCCTTCCACTGTAAACTTGTGAATTGTCATGGATGGGTTGAGGTTGATGAGCGTAGAGTGCAAACTGTCTTCTGTCCAATCTGTAGTAAACCCAATTGTGTTCCTTGCAAGGTTACCTTAAATATAATTCACCACTCATTCCCATGTATGGTTCAGGAATAGAGACAAATAAATATTAATTAATTTGTTGTTCAGGCAATCCATCAAGAACTGACATGCACTGAATATCAAAATCGTCTTAAGGAGGGAGAATGCGACTCGGCTTCACAACGTCAAATCAATGTAATCCAGTTTAACTGTGGTTTCAATTTGTTTTTTCGTGGTGAATGTTGTTTAATTGAAGGTTGTACTTTGTACAGGCTATTTTGGAAAAGGGTGCTGCTATGAGATGTCCCACTTGTAAAGTTGTCATTGAGAAAAATGGTGGGTGCGATGGAATCACTTGTGCAATCTGTAAAACTATGCTTTGTTGGCCTACGAAAGGGCCAAGGTGGGGACCGAAGGTACAAATACCAGTACGACTGGATGTAAATTATTCCAATGTAAACACTTAATTGTAATTAATGTATTGCCCAGGGTGTCGGAGATACCAGTGGGGGTTGTGGATGTCGGCCTGACAAAAAATGTCATCCAAAGTGCGGATTCTGCCATTGAAATAGTTATGGCACTTAAGAATTAAATGTACAAATTATACTCATGATTACTTTTTATTCATAATTTATAAAGTCATCTCGTGTTCTCAATATATGACTCAAATAAAAAGCAATTAAAGGAGCTCGCCAATAGTCGTAGACTGAATCTATGAATTTATCGACATATCCAGTTCCGTACTGGGTATTTATTATTTGTAAAATTCTTCAAAGCAAGGAATCTCTGGACAAATCAAATAATTAAGTCTCTCCAATTCACTAATTAAACTTGTCTTAAATAAACCGTATATACACAACCAGAAACTTGTAGTGACTTGTTGAGATTGTTCCGGAGATTGAATTGTGAGATCCGGAAATATCGAGTCTAACTTGCCCCATCCAGAATTTAGCATTACATTAGAGGGCATGGGGGATGACCTTTCGTGACCTCTGGAGGGCGCCCATTTTGGATTGACTAAAAAGTAAGCACCGATTTTTTATCAGTACAAGTGACTCTAACACCCAGTATATGCCAGACCTCTGAACGCAGGGGACACCTCAATAGTTTACCTTGTCAGCTGTCAACTTCTGATTATTTTTAGTCCGTTCAGAAAATTCCACATAAAATCGTGCTAATTTTTCTTAAAAAACTTAGATTCCTTTTCCTCTAGCCCTCAAAATAATAGCAGTTTCTTTGAGTTTTTTCTGCATTCAGGATTCGGGTTTTGATTTGTGCAATTCCATTTAAAGGTAAAAGTTCTAAAAATAAATTATTTGTGCTAAATAATTCAACATATTCAAAAAATTATGAAAAGTGAGAGATTCCACTTAATGTTGGTGTATTCGTGAGACGCGTGTTCTATGTCGTTATTTGATCTTTTGATCGGAGCGCATAAAATAAAATGGTCCCAGTTCCAACACATCAACAAGTCCGTGAAGAAGTAAGTTTAAACATATAAAAGCTACTTGTTTGAATATATTTTGAATGCTTTCGTTTATATAGGGTAATGTCATGCCTTCTCAGTTGTAGACCTGATCTGTTATAACCGCACAGCAATTGATTCTCAGTAATTCTGGTGTAGAACCATGATTAACGCATTATAAATTATTTGTCTGCAAAAATCACATTCCTGTATAGTCCTGTGTATTCCTGTAATATTGTCTCGCTATCACCTAAATGTAAACTAAATTGGGTTATAACTTCCTTATCTCATGGAAAAAATGACTGACTGTAGGAGTATTACACATTATATTTTCCGTCACATCCAAACATCCAGGTTTGAACCAATGATAAAATACATGCTCCTTTCTTTGGCTTCAATGTAGTTTTTGCAAAAACATATTAACATATCTCATTACAAACAATTTGTTTAGCAGGAAACCTATATACCTGGGCATGAGTGTACAAAACAAAATCTTGTCACTATCACTGAAAGTGGAATTAAAGTTTTATCATAATTTCATTATCTCGTGCCAGGCAGACAGTCGCCATTTAGTCAATATGTATGGTCTGATCATATAGAAATAATTCTGTCGATGTGTAAGTTCAACTATTGCATACAAAGGCTGACCACCATCACCAGTTCGTTACCAGAAAACCTGGACAGGAGTTACCGATCCGGGTCGTGTCATATGTCTAACATTCTGTCTCGTTTGGGCTCTTGTGAATTAAGATTGAATTCAAATTCGTGCAGTGTACTTATAATTGGGTTCTAAGTTTATAGAATTCAAAATAAATTATCACAGTTTCGCGCTCCTAATACATGGATTGCCATTCCATTTTGTTTAGGATATTCGGATTGATTAATTACAATTCAGAAAGGTAATAAAAAAAAATGAGCGATCTTTTATTTCATTTCTGCGATTCTTGAGGTTTTATCAGAATTCACAATTACATTATGGGAATACATAGTAATATGTCCATTAAAGTTCGAGATAATTTTTTGTCAAAGATAATGACAACCTGGGGTGATGTCATGACCATTCCTCCAAATGCCCTTGAAGTGAAAATTAGATAAATATTAGCATTAAACTGAATTAGTTTTTATAATATTAAAAAACTACACCCATTAATTGACATAGTCCTGGCTGAATCAAAAATCATTTTCATTTTCGTATTTTCTTTAGTCTAAAAAACTGGTGAAGAAAAACCTCTTCAAAGCAACCCGTGGAAGATCATTTGTAATGATTAGAATAATTTACTGTGATACGCAGAATCCAGGAGTTAACCGTCAGCAGTCATGTCTACCTTGCCTCCAGTGACAGTATGTGCCAAATCTAAAGGCGGAATATTAAAAACAATCGGATGGAGTCAGTAGTAAGAACAAATATTGACTATTAGTATAACACGTATACAATTAAAAAACTAATATTAATTTTTGCACCCTACAGTGGTTGTTTCAAAATTAATACATCGTCCGCGGAAATCCAAATGCTGAATACAAAGGGAAAACGATCAACTAAGGAACCCCCTCAAGCGTTCCCAACAATATTGGAATTGGCTCAACTTTCTCAACATGTATACGCAGTTTCGGATTTCCCGAATGAGATGGAGGTTCCATTCGGAATAGATGACATGGAGGATTGGATTTGCATTGGAACTGGACGCTATTCAGACGGATACTGTGGGGCTGCCTATGTAAATCACAAACATTCTCACGTAGTCATAGCTCATGGAGGTACAGAATTTAAAATTTCTAAACCAATGGAGCTCTACAAAGACTTTATTATTACGGACGTAGGTGGTGTATTTTTAAACAAAGAAGTCTCTCAAATCAGCTCTGCTTATATTTTCACTAAACTCATTGTGAATCTCTGTAGTGACATTCAGTTTTCAATCTCTGTCACTGGTCATTCTTTGGGTGGTTGGTTGGCACAAATATGTGGATTCTATATTGAACACTCAAATTACATAACTCAAAATGAGAAGGCTAAAGAAATAATTGAAGACAAACAAACTTTAGAGATGAGGGATTACGTGGAGACGAACAAACCCTGTCATTTGCACACAGTCTCCTTTGATAGTCCAGGTTGTAGACGAGCATTGAAAAAGATAGTTGGGTATTACGGTAGGAAGGCGATTGAATGGAGAGAGAATGTTGACACTCTGGACTTTACTGTCATTATAGCTCCGAGCAATAGTGTTAACACCTGCGGAGAACATGTTGGTTATGTACTCAAATTGGAGATGCCAGGTGTGCAGGACATTTCATGGTTTACTGCATCTCATGGGATTCAATTATTTGTTGACCATTTGACTTCAGAACTACCAGAATTGAAGGAGGTGCATGACGTATACTTTGGGAAAGCTGTTCAGTCTGAGGTTGAGTCTGTTATTCTTGATAGATGGTATGTAGGGAGAACGGATTCTTGTCAAGTTAATATTCTTAGTCCTATGGAGGTTGAGTTCTTAACTCGTGCTCAAATAATTCTTATATGGAGAAATACCGTAACCATAGGGAGTTCAGACATGAAAATTTTAGAAGGAGAGAAACACAAGGAGGCGAGTAAAATTTTAAAAGATATGAACGATGAAATGTTGAATGATTTCGTACAAAATTTCACTGTAAAAAACAATGCTATTTATTTTCCAGAAAATATTTTAAACGACAGGGAAATGAATATGTCAAAATTGATTTGGAAATTGATGAGGTTGTTCAGACTAAAAAGAGATTGGTTGACCGGACATGAGTTTCAGGATATGATCCAAGATTTGCCTGGCTGTAGACAAATGCTGTGTGAGAGTGAGGGTTCCTTATACTTAAAGAGACTTCCAAAACTTAATGACAGAAAGTGCACAACTTGGAGTCTTTGTGATCAAGTTGAAAAGTTTCTAGAAAGTGGTCAACATTTTTTGCACATTAAAGCAGACAGGGGTGGACGACAGAGTCGATTATACATGGTGCACATTTTCAATTGCTTTAGAGATCATTACAAAGATGAGGTTGGTGAGCACGCTCTCTTCATAAATATCTCAATTGTCCAACGTCTGAGCCTGGAAATTAAGATGGCAGAAATATTCAATGACACAAAATTCAGTTTGATTGTTATTGAATGTGATTCTGAAATTAACGAAGAGATGAATGCTGTGATCAGAGGAATGAT
The DNA here is from genome assembly GCA_034700305.1 of Protaphorura armata. Lineage (NCBI taxonomy): Eukaryota > Metazoa > Arthropoda > Collembola > Poduromorpha > Onychiuridae > Protaphorura > Protaphorura armata. The sequence goes on along the minus strand of JAQIXO010001800.1, from coordinate 4,885 downwards.
AACGTATGCTAGGAGGAAAGAGAAGAAGTTTATCATTGTCACAAGTGGTGAAACTAGTTGTCCGGTTGGATATAAATATCCACCACTCGAATGTGACGTGGATCCTTCATTAGAATTTAAGAATTTGGACGAGTCATCAAAAAAAGTAATTTCCCAGTGTCGGGTTGAGATGCATGGGAACGCATTCATGTTGGGCAAATCTGACTCACCTTCCGGTCAATACCTCCTCGAAGATGTAGGTAGTTTCTTTAATACTGTCAACTCGTCTGAAATTATTTGTGATATTTTTGATGGGAAATATATTGACCTGTCATGTGGGAGTTTGCCAACAATCGCTGAACATTACATACCTCGGACACTCTTTCAAATAACACTTCATGTTGGAAAACTTAGAAAGAACGCGAAGGCGTTTTCCGATATAATCGTAATCAGCAACTGTGACTGTGATATGACAATTAGAGAAATTCCAGAATTTGATTCTTTGTTTGAGAAGGGGCTCATTCATAAGATAGGTGGGGAGTATACAAATGAACGTTTCTTGGAGGATTTCAGTCAATCAAAGTTCTTGTCTAAAAGTATACATTGGTTCAGAAAAGAAGGATCAATGTTTGTTTGGCAAACGTCAAATGGACAACCTTGTTTTGATTATTTAGTTGATGACGAAGGTGAAATTGCAGATACAAAACTGCACGAGTTACAAAATAATTTTATTATTTTAGCTGATGAACCAGGGATGGGAAAATCTGCGGCCATTACAAAGTTATTTCTGGAACATAGTAGAATACATTTCGACTCAACAGATTTTCATTTGAATTGGCCAGTTTATATCAATCTTAATTATCATCAAATAGAACTGAAAAACACGACCAACTCGTCCGATTCAGCCATGAGCTTTTTAACCAAAGCATCCAACCTAGAAGGAGATTTTGAAAAGTTGCTTTTTAAATTTTGTTTGGAAAAATCTGGAAATGTGACATTCTTTATAGACAGCTTTGATGAGATTTCTCAAAAGGGACAAGATTTCGTAGTGCAAATGCTCCAACACTTGAAAGGCATGAATCATTCCAGAATCCGTGTTTGGATAGCGACAAGGGACTATGCAAAGTTTGAGCTTGAGAAGAGGCTGGAAATAAAATCATATCGATTCCACAGAGTTGAAGAGGAAGCCCAAATAAAGTTTTTGGTGAACTATTGGACACATAATATTCTCTTCGAGCAGAATGGCAACATTACATTAAATGAAAAATTCGCAGAAATATTTGCGACACGAGCTATTAAGGAGATACGAAACGTGTTAGGAGAAGATCATACATTCATTGGAATTCCATTGCAACTTGTTTTGCTGACCTTAATTTACAATGACAAATTCCGCCAAGTGTTAGAAAATAAATCAAAAAATGGCTTGGAAGAAATGGCATTGAGTCTGTCAGATGATGATTGGAAAAACTCTTCTGAAAAATTCTCAAGTACACTTGAACTGTACGATATTTTCGTTGATAAGAAATTGAACATATGGTTAGAGGACAAATTCCAATTTCAAACTAGGACTGATTGGATGGACTCCAAAATGAAAGCCAGCATGAATAAAATCCTCAGTCAAGCTGCATTTTTGTACGTGTCATCGTCAATTCTTATAAATTCGGATATAAATATCCAATCATTGAGTCCCGCTGACTCCCACGAAGTTAATCGAGTTGGTTTCTGTGAGATATCAAAACCAAACTTCCGATTTTATCATCAAACCATTGCAGAATACTTCAGTGCCAAATATCTTGTAAATCTTATCAGAAAGAATCAAAAGAATGACGTAGTTTCATTTCTGAAGACTCATTACCACAAACCCTACTTTAAGAAAATCAGGTACTTTCTAGACAGCCTTCTCTGTCTAGACATTACAGGTTTGGAAAATCTTGAACTACTTGATACAAGAGGTAATAGTGTTAAAAACCAATCCCTGCGTCAGCGTTTCATGCATGAGGTTTGGGGCGGTGTGGATGCATTGAATAGAAACATATTGCACTACGCAATGGCGTATGGAGATCATGAGAGTGGGATATTTTGGATGATTGCAAAAGACTTAAGTTTATTTCATGACAAAGACCGTTTGGGTGAAACGTGTTTGTCTTATTTATGTTTGTCGGACAATTTTCTAGAGGTGTTTATTCCAGAGGTTGAGGAACATCTAGTTAACGGAAATATAGGAAATAGAAGTTTAGAAGGGAATGATGGTGACTTGATTGCACAGACACTACAATTGCCGGTACTTTATTCCATATTCTGTGGTTCAGAGTTCCAAGACTGGTTGTATGAATGTATTGAATGTGAATTGGAATCTTGGTCTGCTTCATCAGATACGTCAGCAAGTGAATCTTCGTATGATTCATCAAATGTGAAAACCCGACCGGGTTCCGTAGGTGTCAGTTTCGCACAATATGCTTTGAACACTAAGATGTCAGACGAGAAGCTGAAAATCCTAAGGGAAGTTGTGAAGCAATACGTACAATATATGGATTTGACAAAGCGTAGCGATAGAAATTTACTAATTAAGAATGTTGAAATTAATATGACATGGCTTACTCAATGTACAGTGACAGTGAACGGAATACTTGAAATCAGGAATTTGTTCAGGCGATTGTGTCTTCATAACTCTTTAGATAATAATCCTGAAATTTTCTTGAGGGGTTGGCTTAAAACTTGTTTGAGTGAAGATGGGGATGCGGCTAGCTATAAGGTGGGTGCAGAGCTGATTCGTATTTGTCGTCATCATCAATGGTACTACGACTACGAGTGCGTACTCACAATACTAAGAGGTAATCTTCAGAATTACTATAATAATGTATTTCCATATCTGGATGACGAGGATGAGTATAATTTATGGACAAGTTGTTTAGATAAGGAAGATAAGAGAAAAATGTTCCTTGTTTTGATAAACCATAACCTCAATTCACTCGAAAGACTATATGGATTTGATGATGACTTCCTAGAAGAAGCGATTGATTCCATTTATCATGAGTCTAATGCTGAATTTAGAGATGCAATGATGAAGGGATTGGCAATAGCGTTCCAGGTGAACATATATGCGGATTGTGTCTCCACGGCTTATATAATTTACAACAAGAGTGATGACCAGGCGAAGAAACAAATGCTTAGGGATAATTTTAATTTACGAAATAGCACTACGCTTGACAAACCTGAGCTCATTGTTCATAATGCACAAACGTTTAAGGATATTAGAGATGGGAATGATGAGTTGTGGACTCTTAGATCACTAGAAAATATTAAGCACGAGGATATACAGAGTCATTTCTTCACATTACCCGGGTTGGCTGATTATCCGAGCCTCGGCGACAAGAATTGACATCACGGTTTTTGTCCGAGCTTGTACACCCACGTGTGATTACGGATTGTATTGATTTATTGCAATTTCTAATATTGATACTGTTGTCACTACAGGGAATCTGGTTCTCACAATGATTTGAGTTTCCGTAATATTTTGTTCTGTGTTTTACATTTTTGTTTTAGCACTTTGAATTCTAATGAAAAGAAAATTTGAGTTGATGATTTGGTTTGAATTTGAAAATTGCATATAGAATTGTAAGAAATCATGTTCTAACTATTATTATGAGACCAATTTGAAAATGTTCGTGTCATACTTTTACCATTTCTTGATTAGGCGGTTGCTGGATTGCATGCAATGACCTACTTGTATCACACCGGAATTCTTAGAAATATTAGTCATAAAAATATAAATGTCGCGTTTGGTCAAATTATGCCTAAAATATCGGGTTTTTGTTTGGAAGCGTTGACTGAACAGTCTGTTTAATAATTAGCCTTGTCTAGCCAAAATAATTTAGAAAAATTGCAACAATATTTAAATTCGAAAGGAGTTAAAATCGATATAAAAATTACTCAATGAAACTACATTTACTGTAATATCACTCTGACCTCCTGACAATTTTGTCTGAAATGAATTGTAATTCATAATAATTGCGGAGTGAATTCCAATTATCATATCCCAGAGTGGATTGGAATTGTTTAGTCTAAAGTATAATTATATTAATACCATAAGCCTAGAACTAATTCTAAAATTATAGCATGGCTCCAATGTGAATTGACAGCCATTGACACACTCACGACACAAAACGTGATTAAAATTATGTATATTAATAAAAAAAAGTAAAAGTAATCACAAGTTACATGAAAAATATTTTTATCTAATTTCTAATAGTAAAATTTTGCTACACCACTTGACATTGTAGCTCAAGTCGTCAATTTGGAATCAGCTCTTATGTAAGTCTTATGTAAGCCATGAGTAATTATAAAATGAACTCTACTGATCCTTCAGAGCACTGCCACCGGGCTGACCTAGAAAAATTAAAAACCCGGATGTACCAAACGTAATACAACGGAGTGCATATTTTGTAAAATAAAATACGCTTTTTCCATACTTGGGAAAAAGGCACTGCTATGAGATGTCCCACTTGTAAAGTTGTCATTGAGAAAAACGGTGGGTGTGATGGAATCACTTGTGCAATCTGTAAAACTATGCTTTGTTGGCCCACGAAAGGGCCAAGGTGGGGACCGAAGGTACAAATACCAGAAAGACTGGATGTAAATTATTCCAATGTAAACAATTAAATGTAACTAGATAACCCGTGCAAAACTGAGTGATGGAATCACTTGTGCAATCTGTAAAACTATGCTTTGTTGGCCTACGAAAGGACCACGCTGGGGAGCTAAGGTACGACTGGATCTGGAGAAATCATTCCCATGTAAACACTTAATTGTTAATTGGAATTTAATTGAAGAGGGTGTCGGAGATACGAGTGGGGGTTGCGGATGTCGGCCTGATAAGAAATGTCATCCAAAGTGTGGATTCTGTCAT
>JAQIXO010001799.1:0-11304 GCA_034700305.1 Protaphorura armata | reverse complement strand
AAATGGATGATCTAAACTTAAGAATTCAAAATAAACTAACGTTGATTTCAGAAATTCCCCGTTAAAGTGTGACTCAGTGTGGTAAATCCATTCAAAAATCGCGCCCGATTTTAGATTTCAAGGATAAAAAGTCCGAGTCTATATATTCGGGTGATTCGCTTTTCGTTGAAGTAAGAAATAGATAATTGGCCGAGATTTTATTTAAATGATGTACGATTAATATTACAGATTTCGTTAATCGATATTTGAAAGTCAAAAATTCTGCGCCCCAAAAATCTTACGCCCCGGTGCCGCGTACCGGTTCGCACCATGCTAGCTACGTTCGTGCCAGTGTACGAAGTTTGGTGTACGGTTTCCATCTTCCTCAACTCAACCGAGCCAGGTAGATTCTTATGGAGGTGATAGTTTATAGACCTTTGTGATAAAGAATTTCAGGATGGTTCATAAAAGTTGTCCACGAAGCCATGGGCTACAACACTATACGAGCTTATGCCCTCATTCTCATAGGGTTATTTCTCAATGTCTCACAGTGTTATTACAGACATGACTGTTTTATTTTGCGTTTTAATTTATGGATGGTTATTGCGAAATGCGCTGGAGTGAAGTGGTTACGGATGGCTGAGTTTGAATTGAAACATTAATATTTTGCGTCAACAGAAGATTAGGCATAAATCGAAACAATAATTCTTTAGGTTTATTTTTATTGCTGTCCTACCGTGAAAGTATTTATAATTAGCCGGCTCAGTTTTAAGGCACACGTTCTCGTACAAAATTTTTATTGTCAGGTTTAATGTGACCTAAGTGTTCAGTATTTTGATTTCTACGGGGTTTAAAAAATTAAATAAAATTAATTCTCAGTAATGCAGTCTAATAAATTCTTAATACAGAATTAAGACTTTTGATTTTTGCCATAACCCGCCATAAATTAAAACCTATTCTTTGTAGATACAACTTTTAAGTCTGTAGTGACAGTGTGCACAATGAGAGTTAATCCCATGCATTACTTGATTGACATGACTCCATACTTGGTTTAACCTTTGACGGTCATATTTTATTACTGCAGCCGATTTATCAGATGACTTTGGCACGTGGATATACAATTCCAATCACCAATGTACGAAGTTTGGTGTACGGTTTCCATCTTCCTCGACTCAACCGAGGCAGGCAGATTCTTATGGCGATATGTCTATCACGTCGGTGATAGATTACAGTCCCTTCTCATGAAAAACGTCGGGATGGTTCATTCAAGAAAATTGTCCTCGAAGCCATGGGTTGCAAGACTATACGAGCTTATGCCCTCCTTCTCATAAGAGCCTGCCGATCTCCCTTCTTCATTCTAGAGTTATCCAGTGTATGTGAACTGTGCGTGCATGCACCATAGCTAAAATTTACTTTCAAGCTACAAGTCTGTGTGGATTAGCTTGTTGATTAGATGTGACTTTTCGAAACGGAATCTTCTATCAACCAACTCGATATCGCGTATCCAAATTCATGAAGTCAATTTAATCCGTAACAAAATTAATTCAATACAAATATTCACTCGCTGTGGGTGATATATGTACATTCTCGTATCCGTGCTTCATAATTAGTTGACTGATTGTCTTCCAGCGCATGTTTTTAAGGAATAGCGATTCCACACGGTGAGATTGTCCTTCTTCTGAGCAAATCGAAAATTGGATACTATTACACGCACCGCACGTTCATCCGAGTGTACCAGTACCAAAACTATATGCATTTGGCTCAGTCTGACTTTGAGAGCAATAATGTAGAGTACAGGACCGTCGATGTTCTAACTGTTGGTTCACTATTGAAGTCATCATTTTCTGCGTTTCCTTAAAATTGTAATTTAAAAGCAAAATCCATTTGATTCCCCATGAATTAGCTGTCATAAACACGCAAGAGCGAGTTTTCCTCCTCAATGCAAATATTTTATTGTTTCATGGTCATAAATAAAACAAAGCATAAAAAATACGAATCTCCTCAATTCAATCGTTAAGAATTTATTTTGATCTAATACATAACATAACGGTTTACTCAATTGCATGATCTCATTGCTTTAACCTCCTTTACAGATTTCTCCATAAAACTAATACACGGCGTCGGATCTTCAATATCTCCCGTAAAGGAAACCGTGCGAATTACGTACTTCCCTTCAATCACACCTTTGACCTTTCCAAACACCGTGTCACCATCCACGTTGATGAATTCTCTGCCCGTCCCCTCCAATATTGTCTTAACTTGAGCCCCAGAGACACCATCCACAGTGAAGCTGCCCAGGGCAGTGAACCTGACTGGGCTGTCATTCAACACAATTGCATAAGAACAGACTTGAATTGAAGTTGTGTTGGTCATCTGAATTTCCTTCTCAATCTTGAGCTCCCTCTCTCGCCTTGTCACCAACTTCTTGGTTTCTGTCACATCGAAATCTCCATTAATCGTAGGAGAACCAAACCACATCTGTAGGGCGTGAGACACGGAAGAAATTCCAGCCCACTCTGGGTATATTGACCCGTCCTTTGTGGTCTCCGTAATTTCAAAATTTTCTTGAATCAAATGGGTGTGTAAAATCTTATGCTGTAACGATATAGGGGCTCCGTTCTCAATGACCTCTACAGCAAAAATTTGGTACTTGGCCTTGTCGAGCTGGTCTTGGTCCATGTGTCCCTCGAACGAGAAGTCTGAAAGTTTGACTGCCATCTTTGGATAAGAAGATGTAAGAATTTCAACGCCTTCTTCCGCTCTCACAATACCTCCTTCGAATACGACATCAAGTCCCCCGGCCTTTGTTGCAGTTCCTGCGAATATGTATCCGTCATGGACTCCGCGACCCACAACTTTCGCTCCACCTAGTTGTACACCTGGGTATGGAAACTCAGCGCCGTCTTCTGCCGAAACTTCAATCCATTCGAATGAGCACTTATTTGGATTTGTAAGAACTTGATAATTTGTGAATTCTATGCTGCTGTGAGGAATGTAAGCCTTCTTATCGGTTGGAGAGAGACGGCCAGCCACGTAGTCGTTTGTGCCTATTTCCACGCGGACGATTAGTTCTTCAGAACCGTAGTCAATGGAGTTGTCGGGAAACTCGCCGTCGGCTGCACGGACCCAGACAGGGTTGCAATACACTTTGAATTCTTCGCATCGAGAAGAAATAAATAAGAATTGCAACAACAAAATGGCATTTGTTAATTTGATACTGAGGAACATTTTGGGTTAGGAATGTAAGGAATTGAAATGTGTCTACTCAAATGATTTTAGACGACTGCAGAAATATATAAGCGAATTGAGGATTTTTAAAGTCAGGCATCAGGATTAACATTAACACGCTAGGAATGATTTATAGCTTAACGCCCTAATTTGGTTTTGTTTTTTTGTCAGGCCGTCTGTTTTATTCGAATGATTTATAGCAGTTAGGGTTTAGCAGATTCAATTCTAATCTCTATTTATGGCTTCATTGTTTTAATTTCCAGTGCAAATGAAAACCACGTATAATACATTGTGTTACTGTGTAATCCTTTTGTGCATATATATAAGAATAACTTTGGAAATCATTCCTCAGTCAATTCTCGGCCTTTCATGTCGTCGCGGACCCACGCGTTACGATGTTTACAAATATAATTTCGCTATTGCTAATGGCAGTGGCATTTACAAACAAATTGTCCACAGCTCGAAATACAGATGATTTCTTGCCATGTGAGATCAAATGGGTAGAAGTAGACTTCCTGGACGCCCTTCCGCCCAAATCAGTTCGTGCTGGTAAATCACAATACATAATTCGTGCCCAGTACAGTGGAGGTACTTACAGAGTGGGGAGGTTAGACGCCGAAACTGGAAAAGGCTACATTCAAGCAAAGGTATTAAATTCCTTCTATATTGTAAATTTTCCAAGCTCAGATTTCAACTCCGAGTGTGAGAAATAACTGAAAAATTTATAGCAGGCATTGAGATTTAAGATAAATAAGATAAGATGCCAAAGGAGAGAGGGGAGCATCTGCATAGAATGACCCATGTGCCCACCTGAGGTCATTAAATATTTCCACTTCTTATGGTCCTCCCTGTTCCTCTTTGATGAGTACTCCTACAAATAGCTACTTTGTAGGAGCTACAAGTAGCTACAAAATGCTACTTTCACCTGCAATGACCTTTCCACATGGTGTAACAGTTTCACATAAGTGGTGTGGTCCAACTTACTTGGCCGGACGCACCAGGGAATATGCATACTTAGCTTAAATGAATCTGACGAAATATCGCACAGATAGTGTGGTTTGTACCTGTAGTGTCCTAAATAACGCGCGTCCGCAATCAGCGCGTATTTGCAGTACGAATCCCTTCACCCTTTCGAATTTGAAGCAAGACATGAAAACTAGGTAAGGTATTCTTGGCTTGACGGAACAACTTCTGACATCACTGTTGTACTTCTGAAATCTGAGCATCCCTTGGTTTAGAAGTTATCGGCCTGGAGTCTGAGGATATTCCATTAATTGATTTTAATGATTTATCCGAAATGTATGTTTTTGAATCATGTTCATTGTTGTATGTTTTATTAGGTGTACCAATCCTTCGAAGTATTAACCAATCCCAACAATTGTCGTTTGAGTTGGAAGAAACCAAAACGGAATGGATTACCAGACATGAGCAAAGACTATCTGATTGAATTCAGTCCTACAGCCTACGTCGGCAGAACTGTTATTGAGGAGGATTGGCGCCCTGGCACAGTTATGGAGGGCAGAACTTATATCGAAACAGATGTATACCATCTCCACCTCTTTTTATTTTTCGGCTTTCGCCTTTATATGGGGTGGGGGCAGAGCAATGATTACCAAGTCCTCGTCACACAATCACCGGGATTTCAAGTCGAAGTATTTGATTTCGTTTTTGACAACGATGCATTTGGAGATGGAATTGATTTCATGGGTTTGGATAATATTTATAATCGATCCCCAGTCGAAGTGTCTCAATCTGTAACACATACGAAAACAGTCACGGAGAGTATGAGTGTGACAGAGAGTAATTCGTACAGCCACACAGCTGGAGCATCAGTGAGTGCATCATTTTTTGGTGTCACTGCATCAGCCCATTATGAATTCACATCCACAAGTAGTAATTCCAAGACCGTTTCTTCCGAGAAGTCAACGACCATCACTCTAACCAGAGAAATTAGTGTTCCACCACTCACGTCAATTGAAGCTTGTTCAACACTCAAAATGGCAGAGAACTTTGTACTCCAATACACAGCAAAAGCTAGATTTAAGTTAGACGGAATGACGGGTGCCCAAATTTCAAACATATTTAAAAAATACGATGTTCCCTATGTGATTGATATAGAGGAGGAGAACTCAGTGATTGGAACAATGACGGGGAAATTCACTGGAACTCTTGCAATGAGCACAGAATTCATAGTAATTCCGGCGGATTCTGTCACGGGATGTGCTGAACTGCAAAAGTCGATTGAAACATACAAGAGAGTGAAAAAGTCGGCTGCGTCATCTATCCAAGATGTCAACGGGGCTATGCAGACAGTTCGGAGAATGATGAGTCAAATTACAGGGCGGAAAGGCAAGTTTGATTCCGAAATCTAGTGTTATAGTATTTATTATTGTAGTGAGGAATATAAAAATAATAGAATCAATTTTTTAAATTGGAATTTCCTAGGAGGAATGCGAGTCTCCAATGCGACAAATTCGAAGCCTGAAGTGGAAAATCTTATACGTTCCTCGTTAAAGATGAATGTGGACACTGTAAAAGTTGCAGGATAACCTACAGTGGCATTTCTTGATGATGTCATCTTATTCGTAGTTTTATTTAAAAAAAATTGCTGTAGTTCTGGAATAACTAGTACTTCATGAACAAAAAAATTCAAAAGTACGTCCAATAAAAATATATGGAAACTTATCATGTACACGAAGATTTTTTCTATGAATTCATTCAGTTATGGCGTCATGGTGTACTCAAAGTTTAACACGCGGATTGGTGTAATTTTTCAAGTCGAATTATTTTGCACGTACCCATTTACTTTTCCCAAACGCAAGTGTTGATTTTCCCGTTTCATTGGATTGCTAACCATTAATAATTTATACATATGTACATATTGTATTATCAACACGCTATTGTCAATCAATCATCCCAAATCTGAATTTCGCTATCATTTATTAGGCCGTGGACACAGTCCTACAAAGGGCTTATAAAATTGTCATGTCTGTCCGTCCGTCTGGTGAGAGATCATCGCTTACAAATATCTCAGTGCTGCGAATATACTATACCATATATATGGCAGCGGCCTTAGCAGCACAACTGACGTTATAATAACGTTACAATCAAATCACACTTAACAATATTGCACAAAACAAGCTGCAACTGGGAAGAGTCAATATATTACCATATCTGTTAAAGCAGTTCGAAAATTGTTAACCACGACGCTCCCTGTATTATGTCCCGCAGACATGTGCGGCAATGCCTATCCCTTAACATGTGGAGTTGCATCAGGGTATTAGAATAGGAAGGGTAAGGAAATCGAGTGTATAGAACTATTGGCGCGAAACCGTCACTCGATGTCGTAATGTAATAGCTTATGGCGTACCGCGCGGCGTATTTTTCCATGCCCTTACGTGTATGTTCCACTCAAAATAAGTGTGTTATAAAGGTCGAAAAGTGGAAATATATATGAATACTTTCTGACTCGAAATTTTATGAGGAATCCGAATATGAAATATGACATATTTTTGAGGTCAGGTGAGCCGTTCTTGAGATATTGGCAAGTACCGCACGGACAGTATTTCTCATGCCATCATGTACATCTTCCATTCCAAAAAGTGTGTTATGAACTTTCGAAAATTGAACTTTTTGAATTGTTATATGTCTTAGAATTTTGAGAGGAATCCAAATCTGGATGAATTTTTAAGATCGGATGAGTACTTCCTGAGATAAATTTGAATTGTGAAAAAATCGCTCTTACGGCGCATTGCCATACCCCTATTCTCCTATTCTAATGCCCTGGAGTTGCATAACGTTATTTACGAAGTACATGCACTTAATATTGTGTTGTTTCGTAAAACCGGCAAAAAGAAAAAAGTCATATTTTTGGATCAAATAAGCACTTTCTGCCCTATACATTAGTATAGAACATGAAGCACTGGAGCCCGATTTTTTCATTATTGCTGCAGAAGAGAGCTAAAATTAAGAATTAATTTTTTGCGTGCTGCTTATTATACGCATTGAGATACTAATGTGGAAGCGCCTGCTTCCATACATATCACTTCAAACCCATAACGTTACAGAGATATCGCCCCCTAATTCTAAAGGTATAGGACCTCTTCCAATAATTAAAGTGGAAGCACCTGCTTCCATACAAATCACTTCAAACCCATAACGTTACAGAGATATCGCCTCCTGGTGTTTAAGAGATAGGACCGCTTCCATCCCTAGATTACAATACCCTAGCAAATCTGGTTGGTAAGACAAACAATGAAAACTTATCTTCTGGACTCGCATCCGGTAAACTCGCAAGTAAAATTCATACTCAAACACTTTCTTCTACCAATCTCTACTAAAATCTATTCCACGGGCTTTCTATCCAGTCTCGACTGTTTATTTCTATGTGCACACAAGAAATTGACCACTAGCGATACCAAATTAATCGATTTGACATGTCGGACGGAGGAGAGTGGGACTCAAGATACGTATAATTACTACATGAATTGCACTGCATGAATTGCACCACAAAATGAAATTTTTCTGCTTGAGCGAAACCAGTCTGTGAGTTTGGTAATTAATTTAATCACGAACAGGACATCACAAGTACAATCAAAAATTTAATATCTCAGAGCGATTTATATAGCAGTTTAATTCATTTACAAACTGTAAGTAAACACAAAGACTATGAATTTTCAATACTATTTTTTATTGAAATATTCACTATTAATTATATATCATTTATTGAAAAACTCTTCAGTTTCAGGAAAGATGAGAACGAGGGTATTGGAAAATGTATTATTTATAAGCCTAACATTTTGGCTAAACAATTGTGGAGGACACAGAGTCAGGGTATCATGTCCGCTTCATTGGAAATCCGACGGATATGGCAACATTCCTCCTAATGCAGTTGAATGTGGTTCAAATGATTACGTTGCACGTGTAGTCCGTGAAGATCAATGGATTCCAGGAAGACTGATCCCATCCAAAGGAATAGCACTCATCACAATAAATGGAGATGTAATTGAGCACGAGACGTATGAAGTATTGGTCAACCCAGACAACTGTATTGTGGAATGGGCCACAGGATACGGTGGATCAATTCCTGAAAATCCTGTCAAAGTCAATGAACTCACGCTCACAAAAGATGACCAAGATGTATTCATCGGTCGAGGGGTCATTGCAGGGATGACATTAGGTGGAAAAGTAGTTCCAAGTGATAGTGCTATTTTCATAGCATACGAAGGGAAGGAGGAGGCAAGGAGAAACTATCAAGTACTCCGCTCTTTCTATCCACTTTTGGTGGGGAAACTAAGCAGATTCAAATTTAATCGAGTTAATCTTGCGGGGAAGGAAGAGACGGAGTTGATTGGTCAAGACGAGATTGAAAATAAATTCAACGCGGAACTCAATCAAAAAGTTAGCCATTCAAAAATTGTAGAGGAGAGATTCACTTTGACGGAAGATTTGAACTGGGATGGATTGACACATGTGTCATTCGCATTCCCACTGTGGTATGGTTCGTCGGATGTCAAGGGTGAATTTGACATCCCATTGCTCTATGAGGCAGAGGAGTTGACTGTAGTGCGTGACCGAGAAATTAAAACAGAAAAGGATGTAAGTGTCAAGGCGGGTTCACCTACGCAAACCAATCATCTTCAAGTTTGCTCTATTTTGACAGTAATTGAAAATCCAAGGCCCAGAGTCCCTTTTACTGCGATAGGTGTTTTTAGGGCTGAAGGGATGCGGGGGGAACAAGTGTCGTTTATTCTTCAATCATTGGGTAGAGTTGTGCGGAGAGTGAGTGGGGACCAAGTCGAGGCAGTTGTACGCGGCACATTGAGCGGTCGTTTTGCACTATATGCTTCATCATACATTGCAAGAGCCGAGTCACCGATATGCCAATCTTACATTAATTTAGAATAACGATTATTTAGTATATAAGCAATTACTTCAAGTTATCAAAAATTAGCATATTTTGATTTGTATTGTATGATATGTACATTATTCTATCTAATGATAAACACATACTTGCTTGCGCGTATAATCGTGTGTTTGAAAAAGTAATATTTAGCATTCATTGAAATATAACGTGTTACTTGCACGTCGAAACAAATTCTTATTGATTGCGAACCACATGGTTCTCGGTGAAATCGTGCATGAATATTCTTAAAATTACGGGCCTATTCTGATTCAAACAATTGTAAAGGAAGTCTAGAAAAAGTGTAAGAATTCAAGACATGTATCGTAGAATAGCCATGTATAGGCATGATTTTTCTTAATAATGTATTGAAAAAATAAAAATGGTCAACTTATTTTTGTGATTTGATTACTGGTGTGAAAAATTTAATTTTTCAACTGGCAAAAATTTGTGGTATTAACGGTAGAACCGCACAGTTCAATATCCAAATCGTGGTCAAATTTTAGAACTACGTTGCACGTCTCCCTTGCCCTTGAACAAGATAAACCTGTCATTAACTGTGTCACACAGGGTTTTATATCCTGATTACTATTCACCATGCAGTTGGAATTCATTGTATTGTAGTCATACATGGGCATATTAATTACACTTGAGAGAAAGATAATATACTTTGATAACATCATCATTACAATTTTAGTATTCAACATTCAAGTTAGATCATTTTAACAGTCATTCGTGCATACATTTTCATAACACAACTAATTAAATACACTTGTATTTCCAAACACACTAAAAAATGGGCAAACTCATTTTGTTCTGTTTGTCCTTATTCTTGACAACGGCTCTGTCCCAACTCCCATGTTCTCCACCTGACCAAGACTGTGAGCCTTCAAGATTTACCATTTGTCAAAATGGCGTTTGCATTTGTCGTACTCCAGAAGAGATATTCGATTCATCCTCCCAAACGTGTTTCCTTCCAGCAGAGACTACGTGTGAACAATTTCCGAATGCTCAGAAATGTATTCATAACTCACGTTGTTTCCAGACTGGTGGTGTCCCCACCTGCACTTGTGACAAAGGATTAGAACCCAGCCTCGGTTATTGCTATCTCAAGCATGGGAGACGTTGTTCTCGAAATGTGGACTTATGCGACCCTCACACATTCCTAGAATGTGGGTTAAATTCCAAATGTGGATGCGCCAATCCAACTAAAATGTTTTACGATGAAGATGTAGAAGTCTGCAAATTATTAATCGGATCTTCTTGTGAAATCTTCCCAGGGCACCATCCAATGTGCCCGGAATATTCATCGTGTGACCCTATAACAAGTACTTGCACTTGCGCGCCAGATTATGTGCCAACACCAAATGGGCGTAAGTGCGTTCCCAATTCGTTAGACTATGGTGACACGTGTGACCCAGCCGGCATCCTTAAATGTAATTTTGCCAAATATTTGGAGTGTGACCCACTGACCTTGATCTGTCTGTGTAAGGATATACCTAGATCCTGGTACGATCATAATACAGACACGTGTTACCTCAAATCGGGGGCGCCCTGCACCACTCTCCAAGGAAATCAACTCTGTGAAACCAACTCAGAATGTTTAACGACGGGCGGGATCGAGCAATGTGAGTGCAAGGCCAAATACATCCCAAATGAATCCGGACTCTGTTTTCTGCCCAAAGGGGCATTTTGTCATAAGAATGATTTATTTGAATCTTGTGACCCTGAGAAATATATGGAGTGTAGAATGGAAGGAAGGTGTGACTGCCAGGAGAATGCAATTTATGACATATCCCTAAATACATGTGTATTACGGGTCGGGTCATACTGTGAACTTAGTGGAGAATCCCAAAAATGTACATCCTATGCCCACTGCGTTGGATTCAACTGCATTTGCATGGATGGCTTCCAGGCGGTAGCGAGTGGACGCTGTGAGAGATCTACACTGGCCTATGGCGAAAATTGCACATTAGACTCGGATTGCAACACATCACAATTCATGACCTGTAATGCAACTATTGGAAAATGCTCTTGTGTAGGAGAAGGAGACATCACTTGGTACGACCATGAGACAAGTAATTGTTACATACTCTCCCCCTTCGCATGTTTGACAGGAGAGGGTGCCCAAAGATGTATCGTTAATTCAAAATGTCTCCAACGACAAGGTTCAAATCTTCCCGTCATTTCATTCT
>JAQIXO010001798.1:0-11305 GCA_034700305.1 Protaphorura armata | reverse complement strand
CGACTTCAACTCCTTCTTCTGTGTCCATGGCCAAATAGGATGCATCAATTCCAGGAACATCACGTTGGTCAACCTATCAATTAACAAAACAATATTAATTAAAAACTTAGTAATTAACAAATTAACAAAATTAAATTCTAATTAAATTAACCCAAAATCCAATAATTACTAATTGATTAAATACAAAATTCAATGCTGAGACACTCGAATAAAACTTGAGCAAGTTCAAGAATGCTCTAATTTTAAATTCAATTACATTACATGGGTGTCATGAATGACCTAGGCTAAAATTTAACTTCTCAATTTCTAATTAATCAACCCATAGCGTCGCGTAAGAATTTCATCTCGATAAAAGCTCCATCCAACGACTATCGACTTTCTTTAAAAAAAAATTGGCAACGGTACCAAAATCTCAAACGCTTTATTCTCCACAGATGCAGAGGGCGCTGCATGTACTTATAAAACTACTCCGGAAATTTCTTTGTTAAAATTAGACTAACAGAAGAGCAGATTTTGGCAAAACGTCCTAATCCTAATCGTCATGTCTTAGAAAAACAAGAGATTGCCAATGTCAATGTGTGTTATTTTATTTGGCGCCGAACGGCTGCGTCAGCCTCCTATCGTCATTTCATTTGGCATTCCTGTGTGCATGCATACGTAATATTTTCAACCGCCGTATCATAAGTGGAACTTGACAACAACCTAGGTAATCCAATTAGACTCAGATGTCAAATTGTCAAGTTGGGCCATTTCGTATGCTAACTAACTAACTAAACTAATCATGGTTGGTTTTCAAAATGGTACAATATTCTCAGTAATCCAATCCCTGTCCTATAAAAATAATTTAATCCCATCCCATATAGGATTTACATCATCCCTTGTTTGCTCAACAAGGCAGCTATTAAGGTGAAGAGGCGATTCAATAGCACTATAAAAATATATCGCTCCGCTCAAGGCAAGGTGTCTCCCAATATTGCCATAATATTTAGGGTGCTCCAAAAAAAAAATTCTTTCTTCGAAAAATAACTCTAGAGGTAATATACTCTACTATATCGGCAAAACTTTTTGTACACCCCGTAAGTAAATCCAATCCAATCTCAAACACATGCTCCAATAGCTCCAACCACCAAAAACACTTCCAGTTGTTCCAACAGATTGTTCTCTCCTATTTATTTATTTTCTAAGAAAAAAAAACTAGAGCAAACTAGATTTCCAAAACTCTAGACATTTGAACAACATGTTTTTCCTCAAACTGGTGCTGTACCGTGGCGTGCATAGCAGAGTGCAGTGGATTTTAGATTATCAACTTTTTCCAGCTTATGTGTATGAAGTATGACATTGATTTTGTATGACATGACATATTACACATTATGTCACATCCACTTTTATGACACAGTCTATTCATTCCTGGTCTCCCACATTATGTGTACATTTTTCTAAATATAGAATTTTTTATCATCTCTCTCCTTCTCTCTACTTAATCTCTCACTTCACAAATTATTATCACACCACGCAGACACATGTGTTATCCGTCCATGGCGCCAAAGATTTATTACACACAATGAGAAAGATGCAACGCCAAATTAAATTCCTTAATTAATCTGTCATAATTAAATTCAAGGAATTGATCAAAAAATTCATTGCGCGGGAATTGCAGCAATTCATTCATTCATTTTCGAAAAACTCAAGAGAAAAATTCCAGGATGCTCCAAAAACAAAATAAATAGTATAAATACCTACGTGGAAAAATAAAAATTCCACTCTACAATTTATTCATGATTCATAACGTTAAATATTTCCTACCCGTGTCAATTGCCAATTTAGTAGCCAGGTGACACATTCAAAATTAAAAAATGCCCGTGCAGGTGTAAGTGTAATAAAAAATGTTCATTAAAAATGATATAACCCGACGATGTGTTCAATGAGTGTGCATGTAAGTTGCCAGAAAGTCGCGACAGGTAGTGGCACGTAAAGTAAACCTAAGACTATTTTTTAGGCTCGTGTCATGAATGACTCACATTTTTATATTATGTATCCAAGGGATATAAACCTGTTCATTCATTCCACTTGGCCTGGCCTGTGCCATGGACGCGGCCAACTCTTTACTCTTGGCTAAATTACTAATAAATCAAATTCTTCAATTTTACGACTGTTTCTTCAAGATAAATGAGACGAAATGACATGAACAGGGGTTGAACTAGGACAGGCATATTTTTTTGCCAAAAAAATACGTAAAGTCCTTTGTAACGGTCACTTCACTGTCACAGTGGAAAAGTACCGTCAAATAAAAAGAAGCCATTTGTGCACATTTAAAAAAGGGCGGCTTCTTGTGCCTTCGCTTCGCCTCGCCAAAACATTGAAAATCAATTGTCAAGAAAATAGAGGACAATATTTTGGTCTTCAGTCCTCATCAACTTAAAAGCAAAAGCAGTACTTAGAAAAAGAGGACACTGAAAAGAATGACCAATTATCCAGACCAGAACGGAACAATCACTTGACTCAATTGCTAAAATAATGACGCGGTTAGATTCCCTACCTGTCTACTGCCTACGCGGCAGCCTACACAAAATTTCACATAACCGCATACTAGTATCTACAATCTACAAACTACATACAAATGTTCCAATAAAACGTGGGCATCATTTTGGGGCGATCCAATTACTAAAATTAACCAGACCAGTATATACTAAAAATACTCATGTCATGTCATGGCAGATGAAAATGAAACCCAAAACCACAAAAACAAAAATAAAAGTAAAAGTCGCACAAGGCACGACAAAAGTCAAGTCAAGTAGTACAGATAATGATTATACCCAAAAAAAAGATATAAAGTTTCACTAGGACATTCCACATTCCACACAAACACACCCACGCCACGCAATACAATTATACAATGCCATTTGCCATTTCTAACAATTCCCATATGACCAGTTCCAGTTCCAGACATGAAAATTAATGCGAAAACATGAGAATGATCTCAAAGTAAAAAAAATATAAAAATAAACCCCAAGGTTCTTATCATGCAATAAAACTTGCTTTTAGCAGGTAATAATTTAGTCATTCCAATTAACTAAATGGAATCACGTGATTTAAAAAAAATCGTAGTTAAAAAAACTCCTTAACATTTAACAACTTAAATCATCTTATTTTTTACAGCAATTTCACCTAAAACTCGTATGAATTCAAGACCTGACCCAAAGATTCAATTTCTGTACGAATAGAATAAATTAAAATAAATTAATGGCCTGGCCTAATCACCCCCAAAAAAAATAATAAGACAATTCTAAGAATTCGCAGAATGTGTCATGAATACATGCAATACAATGTATGTTATTGTGATCTTTGCCCCTACGTCCATCGTCATCTCGTTCTTCCAGTTTTGTACAAGTTAGTTCGAGTGGGTCATCGTCATCGTCATGTCATCAAGACCAAGACCAATGGCTCCACAATGTCGCAAGCCAACACACGTACGCGTACGTTGGTCCGTGACAAGAAAACAAAACAAAGTGATAATTCATCATGTTATGTTGTACTTCATGTGTAGTTTCTAATGATCTCACCAACGCAACGCAACGGTCAAGTCAAAACACACACAGACGACTCAGAAGAGGCTATTTATTTTATACCGACGCGATGAGGATGACACTACAGTACAACAGTGACAACTAACTTGTATTGATTTTTATTTAATTTTATCTGCACAGAGAAAAATACCTCTGCTCTGGCTGAAAGTGGTCATGTACTGCTAAATGCTAATGCATGTGGTGTCTGGTGTGATAATCTTCACTTTCATCCTCTGCGATACGTCTCATCTCGAATCACTAACTAAGCTAAGCACTTTGGATTAAAAGTTACAGGAGCGATCTTCCCGTCCCATTAGAAAGAAAAACAAACGTGTTTAAAATATAAGACAGTCAATGATCATTAGCAGCGATAAAATTAACATTTAAGAGGTTAATCCGATTTTCCCTTCCAAAATCCCAAAGAAAACACAAAACAATCTTAGGAATACAATTACAATTACAATGGAACTCTCAAAATCTTGGGAAGCAGTGGCTTCGCACCCAATCCGCTGCCAAAGCACAAATACACTCTAGATGGCGCACGTACCACTAACCCGAGCCATAACTAATCCATTCCTTTACATTACATTGATAAATACAATTTGGTTAATTAAATCCAACAGAACACTCATGAAGCCATGAATGAGTGATAAAAATATTACAGTGCATATAGTGACCTAGTAACCCAGGTAGGTAAGTTAAATTAGCGGGAGTCACAGTCAGTCACTGTCAGTTCAAGCCCGACACCGACACCTTGATTGATGACTCAATCCAATCCAATCCAGTCCTGCCCTGTATGACATGACATCATCATTCTTATTCATTACTCTACCTGTAAACTAAAACCAAAACCTCTGGATAGGAAAATAACACAATAGAACAAAGATAGGGCTATTTCTCCGAACACGGGCTCTTCATTGATTAATTCCTTATGAACACCTCAACCACATTCCATAACATTTTATCATAATTGTAATTAATTCTTGTCCAAAATCCAAAAGTCAAGGTCTGACCTCAGTCCAACTGACCCAATAGATTTATTGGTACTCAAGTAAAAGATATCCCGCCCATGCCCAACACAAATTTAACAGAATAACATGCATGTCAAATTTCAAACAAATAGTCAGTTCCATTGACAATAACATTAGGTAAACCAATCGATAATCGATAGAGGAAAAACCTGGTGAATGCTATCAGACAATAATCCTTCGATTACGGCACGAAACGACGAACCAACAAACACGAATACACGAAATATCATAAACTCTTCTATTAACGTTTAGATTTAATCAGTTAAATACCACAAAAGGGCGTATGACGTGATTTCGGGCATTTAGTCTAACTACAGAAAATTTCCATCTATCTGTCCGACTTACTACAGTACAGTGTGGTTCAAGAGCAATTAAAGGTAAACGTAAAAATAGTAAGAAATTATACCACAAAAATATCCGAATACCAAAATATTCCCACGTGCAAAAGTTTCCAAAACAAAAACAGGTAAATGGGATTTCCATACCACTGGAAATGAAATGAGTAGGAAATACCATGTGAATTCGATTTAAATTTTTATCATAATATCACACATTCTGCATTCATGCCCTTCTTCTAGGCAATCGGCCATCTTTAATCCAGGCTTAAGGTAGGTAAGTAGGTAGGCTTAGTTTTATATGGAGCGAAAAGAGCTTACACATGAATCCTACATCCCACTCTACATATTTTATTCTACTCAATTTGATGTGAAACTGGATAATACCGGAAACTTCAAATAAGGATCAATTTTTTTTGATGGATTCCTTAATTTGCATATGGCCTACTAGCTACTACGCCTACTAGTACCAATAGTAGATAATATTTCCTTGTTTGTTCCAAAATGGATGTTTATCCCATTACTTCTTCGGATATCCGTAAGATGGCGCGTGCATGAAGATATCATAAAATTATCCCAACCTAACCTACCCAATTAAATCTGATCATCATTGTAGTAAAAATAATACAAAAACACTAATAACCAATTAAATATTAATTAGCCATTAAAATTGCATAATTTCAGTGTTTTCGTTCTTATTTCTGGCGGTCATTACTCCCACATTCTCAAAGTACAAAAATAAGGTCATTAAAAAAGTCATAAATCCAGTCCAGACTTTTAGAATTAAGCCAACAAAAACAGTACAATTTAGAATCCTGAAATTAACGTATAATTAGATTACATCCTACCCTAACCTCCCACCCCACTCTCTGGCTCCCGGGCCACCAGACAAAATTACATTAACTAGCTCAACCCAGATAAAGCCATGCAAATTGAATGCAAATAATGCTAATAAAAATCAAATAAGGTTAAGCAAATAATTTAAAATCACAAACACCAGAACAAACAAACAAATTAACGAACGGAACGAGGTGATAAATAAATCTACTAAAATTATGAATGGATTTCCCAAATCACCTAAGCCCTGATTTACATTCCTACTCATTTTTTTTTATGCTAATTTCATAATTACTAATTACTACGAAAAATATTAATAGATATTTTATACAAATTGACATAAATGATTTTGTAAAAAATTCATACCTAGACGCATAATGCATAATTTGCATACATTTCGCTAAGCTGTAAAAATTATTATAATTTTATTCATTTTCTTACAAGGAAATCACTTTGACTGTAAAATACTGCAAATTGCATTCTATATCCTGATGAGAATAAACAGACAGGGACATGTCCAAAATAAAGGGCATTCCTGTAATAAAATTAACTATACAATGCACATGTTAGATGAGGTTTACGGTTTACGGACGTCACCAAGAAACCACAGAAAACAGAGTGGCAGAGGACGTCCGTCCACGAGGTTATACCAGTTATACGTTAACGTTAGGTTTCTTTTCGTCACCGAGTCGATAAATCAATAAAACTGCATGGAAACTGCATGTTATAAAAACATACCTACACTACCATCATCCATACCATATGTCCTATCCAAATAACGTTACCTACTTAAATCTATTCTATTCTCGCCTGCTGTACCTCCCAAGAGTCCCATGCACCACTTGCACTTTTCTGCATTCTCTTCATTAAATTGCCAAAATCGACAAACAAAGAGAAAACTTTGGACAATGTAATGTCCAGTCGTTGTCGTGTTCCAGGAAAAGGTAATCAAATAAATAGAGAGTACGACAGGAGTGCCCCGTCGATATGCAAATGTCTATTATTATCTCTGTTTCTGTTAAAGTCCATTCCATAACCATATGCCAAAATTTCAACACGATTCTATACGGAAATAAAAAGTAACACGTATGTGAAACTGACACCTGACAATCCGACTGCTCCAATTACCTCTGTCATTACATTTTTACATTTTTTCGTACAAATTCGGCATGCAAAAAAGTTTATCATTTAGTCAGCAAGATGTAACACATCACAGATTGGTACACGTAGCCCTTGACGCCTCGCCATTATGAGGATTAGATTACTTATGCCGACAATGCATGCTGCATGCTGCATCTGCAGACAAAAATTTGCAATTATAAGGATTTGTGAATTCGTATTATGCATCTGCATGCATGCATGGAGAATTTATACAAGGTAATCGGGACGGTACAATTTCAATATAATGGCATGTGCCTGCCAATCAAGTGTGTAATTTGCAAATTGCATTCAAGGATGTTGACGCCGGAGCCGGAAGTCAAAATCAACTAAAATTGTTATGGAACAGGAAAATGATTTTCATCCCTGTCTATTCCAATTCTAATCTCAACTCTCAAGGATTAATTCATTTTTACCATCGGAAGTGAATGCAATTCGATACTGGCAAAACCACTTGCATCCACAGCGCCACAAATAAAAACAATAACAAAAACCGATAAAATTTTGACATTTAGTTCCCAGGAAAAAACCAAAAAAAAACAGCAAAATAATTTCTAGATGGAGCGCTAATTCAACAATAAACTACAATAATTTGATTTCTCTTGTCTACTTGCGTGCATTGGCGCCAAGCTAAAGCGCTAAACCGACAGAGTATAGTAATTAAGGTGAGTCGGTGACCTTGGGAAGGCTACAAACAAAAACAACCACTTTTGCACTACTCTGTAATTATCTCTACCCTGACCTGAGCGATCCAACAATTACACTACAATTACATTTGCACTGCAATGTCAAGGGGGGCATTGGCATCATGTACTCGCACTCACAATTTGATTCCGGTCATCATCATCATGTTATGATTCTGCCTGCCTCTGATATCTGATTCTGTCTCACACCTGTCTTTCTACTTCTCATTCTCATCCAAATAATCCAACTCATATCATTTCATATGATATACTCATGAATAATGAATTAATCCTTCACATTCACATTAATCATAAAAAACTTTATGTTTGGGTGGTAAATAAATGCAATAATGTACACAAAAAATAATAAAGCAAACTCGAAGGTTGTCGAACTCCTTCCTGCCTCTACAGCATAGCATTTTTACAACTTGCATTACATTACATTTCCTACACAGTGTGGTCAAAAAATAACTCAAACCTAATCAAAGAATCATAAAGCCTCCGCAAATCAATATTTTTAAATGTAACCAGACACACAATTTGTTCATTCGCAATATTTATTTATATGATCTGTAATCTGTATCTCAAACTAAACGAATTCTATTTTTATTCAAGAAAATGTGTCACAGTCCAAAAAAAATATTATGAGTCACCCTGTAATACAAATCCTAACGACTGCAGACTGCATCGATCTAAAAAAAATCCATTAACTCAGCTAAGCTCACAGAACGATATAAACATAAACTAAGGGACTCTCTCTTCCCATACATTCTCCCATGCAGTCGCATTCTAAATTACTTACAACTTTACAACTGCAGTGACTGCAGTGTCTCATGAAATTGCGAATTACAAAGTGCACATTGCACATGCAATTTTACAATAAAATGAAATGAACCCCTCAAGTGCATTATTTTACAAACTACAAACTGCACATTCTCAGTCTCATTCCCAAGGTACTCCAAGACTCCAAGACTGCAGTACAGGATGACGAAGCATCTAAGCTTAGACACTGCCATTCCATATGCAATTTCCAATTTCCCATTCCCATTTGAGTTTCACATTTCATTAAGCCAAGAAAAAAATATGCATAAAGCATATTCATTTCTAATCTTCGAAACAGCAAGCCGTTGCCATTTCTTATCTTATCTAGTACGACACGCAATGGCAATGTAAATGTAATGTCTCTTCTCTTGTTAAAAATTTCACGACAGACACATCACACAGGGAATCAGTACTAAAAAAAGTACACCCGACCAAGCCAGACCGACACACCCACCCTAATAATAAAATAAACATGGAATTGCATTGCAAACTGCAAATGCAAACTGCAAAAACACAAATAAATAAAAGTCAAGGAAAATGGAGTGCATTCTGCATTTGCATGGAGTCATTGAGTTTGGTCATGCAAAATTCCAAGTCGACAGTAACAGTCGACTCACACAAAATTCCCCCTTGTTCCTGTTCCTTCCTGTCTGGAGAGGAGAGTCAAATAAAATTTGCAACTCTAGTCTTCTACTCAGGCCATTGACTTGACTTGACTTGTAAATAGAACCCGAACCCGAAAAGCTACCGCCAAACTGCCATGACCCAAAATGACATGACTCAACCGAAGTCCAAGTGCAAACTGCAAAGATCTCACTCTCATCATTCTCATTCTCATTTAATTTGAACATTACATTCAGCAAATTCAGCTCAGGAGCTCAGGTCAACCCACAAATCCCAATCTCAATCCTAACCAATTTCACTAACGTCTAATTTTGCAAATTCCCTCTTGGCAAATTGCAACATAAACAAAGACAGTTACAGTCGCAGATCACAGTCACATCTCTAGACTAAACAAAGTAATCCTGAACAGTACATGTACAAGTACAATTACTTTTATTGTATTGCGCCATGCCCAAGCCAATGACACTCATTTTAAATAAACCAACGCAACGGTCATTCTGTTTCATTTCAAATGACAACTCTTTAGGCATCATAAATTCTTAAACAAAAATCCATGGGAAAAATCAATTCTCATCATCACTATCATGAAACTGCAGCAAAACAGAAAAATGTGCAACATACCGCCATAAATTCAAAGATATTTCAAAATAAAAATCTAAAATAGTACCAAAAATTCTGGTCAAACTCAAAGCTATCCATCTACAGTGCATTTGCAATTTTGGAAACCGTGCATGCAAGCTCAAAAAAACCTGAGAAAAAAGTCTAGTCTATTCCATGGGAAAGTCCAAGTCTATCTAAAGCCTGGGAGATGAACATGCATGATCTGACTGCAAAAATGACTGGAGGGCTGTGACCTCTTTCCATTCCTTTCCTACTTTTTGTACCTCCCAATGAAATGAAACGAAATGAAATGACTCACTACTAGAAAACTAGACTAGAACTAGACGATCGAATCCTAAAGCTCAACCATAGCCATAGCCATAATACAATAGACAACGGTCGACGGTCTGCATGCTTTCTCCTCTGCATGTTACTTATACCATGTATTTTACTTTACTTCTCTCCAGGAGATGAGAATGAGATGAAAAACACAAAAATCAATTTGACATGGATGGGCGATCGCATCGGATCAAACATGACACAGAAAAAAACTAGCCTAGCCATCTCCAGTTTCATTACCCGCAAATGAGATATAAAGTTTCAAAAGAAACATTGGACATGGACTGCCTCTCTAGCACTAGATAAAAAGACCACAGAGAATACACTATGGAACATAGACTCTTGACTTGACTCCCCCACCCAATAATAAAAAAAAGATCAAATTCTGTGGAAGAAGGAAAACAAAAACATCAAATAAAACAAATCTATCTATAATAAAAAATTGGCGCATCCGCATCACAAGCACAACCTAAATTCCATTTATTTTCCTAACAATTTTCTCCATATGCATTTAACAAAAAATGTTCAGTTCTGAAAAAAATCGAACACTCAAAACTGGTAAGGTCCGCTGCAGAAACTGCAGATACAATACAATATGTTACATTTCATCCGAAAAAAATAAATAGGCCAAACAGTGAACAGAACAGAAGTTTTTGGAAGAGAAAGTGATTTATATTTACAATTGAGATGGGGAGGTCTGATACACATTTCCAATTTCCTCAACAGCCAGCCGGATCTTGTAAATAAATAAACGGGCCAGGCCAGAGCAGAGCAAGCGAGAACCGAAAACTCTCCTAAATTATTCCTTCTTATGATACTGAGCTACCCCAACCCGAAAACGAAAAAAATTACTACAACATATGCAAATATCCGCAAGTAATGAGAGAAAGGAAAACAAAGATAAAAATTCTATTCAAAATAAAATAATTGATTAACCTGAACTATATGTACTTCCCTTGTTTATCTTCAACCCTGACTAAAAACCGAGGTCATGAACACGTGTAAAAATATATAAATACTTCCATAAACAATGGAATTAATTAATCTATCAAATCAATATCAATATCAGTATGTATTTTTTGGTCTCAGGAAAGTTCGAGAACACCAATGCAATAAAAACAAACTAAACAAAACAAATCGACCCAAACCACAGATCGATTTCATTTGACATTGACATATTTTGACAATGACAATTTTTCATATGACAAGACAAACTATAAAAATGTTGTACACAAGAATACACACGAATAATTATCTTGTTGTTTCTAACTCTTGCACACCTGTCACTGACACTGAAGAATAGGAATGTCAAT